>NW_019280895.1:166708-233802 GCF_000648695.1 Onthophagus taurus
ACAATACGCAAGATACAATTATGTCAAAATCGAGGCGGGAGCATTTTGAAAATTTAGAAAATTAGTTTTTTTGAACTTACAATTTAATTAAATTTAATTGTTGGATAGCGTTTTTCTTTTAAAACTAATTTAATACAACTGTTAATTTACACCATTATTAAAAAAGAACCACTAACTAAAGCATAGCAGTGATCACTGCTCGAGGAATAGCAAATCAAGAGGGACATAACGTAGCTTGTACTCTTAAGCTAGCTACTATGCGTCAAAAGTTGTAATACATTTCCCGAAAGTACTAAAACGTTAAAAAATAACGAAAATAATTTTTTTTTTTTCAAAAATTATAGGCGATCGTGAAAATTTTTTCAAGTAAAGGTTATGTGAAATTATACTGTCTACCCAACTGAAGAAAAAAAATTATTATTATTATTAAAATTAGCGAAATTAGAACTCACATCCGGTATAACCGGAAGTACAAAAAGAATGATTTCATGTCGTAATATTCCGTTTTAGCGACCTAACTATGCATTCCAAATGGTTTTCTTATATCACCAATAATAAAGAAAAATATGGGGGTGAGCCATTTTTGAGGGACACCCGGTATATTCGCTTATAGGCTGAAAACGAAAATAGCTATCGAAATGTAGTAAATGTAAACTGATATTCATTTTCAAAGAGCTTTCCATTGATGTATCACACATATATCTGAGGGCTTCAGGGGGTAAACTACCCCTAGTTTTTTGGAATATTTTAAAAACTACCCTGTCGATTTTGGCGATATTATGTGTCCTTATAGTACGTTTAAAAATATTAATGACGTGTTTTTTTTTATTTGCCTCTGACCATCTCCTGCAAAGTTACGGGGTATGATAGATAACCCCTTTCCTTAAGAATAATGTGATAATCAGTTACACTTTTGAACACTATTTTGAAGAAAACCATTAATTAGATGTAAATTAAGATTTACGCAGTAAAATAAACCCTATACGACATTAAGGGGTGGCGGGAGTTAACTACCCTAACCACCCCAAATAAATTCTTTTTTGCGAAAATTGTTTGTCGATTTTATAGCAATTTACCACGCTGATTTTTTTATACGTTAGTACTATTGTAAGAACTTACAAGGGTTAGAAGTTTGGGGTAGAAAATATATTTTCGCTAATAACTTTCATACTCCTACAGAAAAAACTTTTTTATCCTTATTCTATTTAAATAACATAAAAGCTAGGATAATTATATAAATATTTATTAATAATGAGTTAAAAAGCAACTGAAAAAAAAATGGTTAAATATCACAAATTGTATTCTACATTGTTAGAATCCTCTGGTACATTTGGACCGAGGGTAATAAATACAATGTTCAAAGCAGATAACATATTCGTTTTGGCATCAAAGTCTAGTAAACTGACTTCTGCTCATATGAAAGATTGGCTACAAAATGTCTATTTCCCAAACACCGGACCTAAATCATTACTATTACTGGATTCTTGGAGTGGCCACTGCCAACAGGTCAAATTCAACCCCTGGATGTATTTGGTTTTAGAATATGGAAGAATTTCATTAGAAGATTTTCCGATCAAATTGTTCTCTATCAGTACGATGTCAATTTGCATCAGCGAGATAATATTTTAAAATTGTAATCCCTAACGCATAACCAGTTGTCTTCCCCACGATTTATTAATGTTTTTAAATACGCGTGGCTTGCGTCTGGATATATAGAGGAGAGACCAGAACAGTTGAAAATCTCGTGCAGGTTTGCTTTTCCAATGAAAAACCTACGTGCGATATCTGTGGAGAAATAGCTGTCGTAACTTGTGCATGGTGTAAACAATCGTTGTGTTTAAAACATTCTTTCCATGATTTTCATTATTGCCAACAATACATTGAATAAAAAAAGTAAAAAGAAAGAAATTAAATTAATAATGTAGAATACAATTTGTAATAGTCAACCATTTCTTTGCCAGTCACTTTTTAACTTATTATTAATAAATATTTATATAACTACACTAACTTTTGTGTTACTTAAATAGAGTATGGATAAAAAACGTTTTCTGTAGGATTATGAAAATTATATGCGAAAATATATTTTCTACCCCAAACTTCTAACCCTTTTAAGTTCTTTCAAAAGTACTACCTAACGTATAAAAAATCATCGTCGTAAATTTCAGCAAAATCGATTTTTTCGCAAAAAAATTTAATTTTTGGGGTGGTTAGGGTAGTTAACCCCAGCCACCCCTAAATGTCGTATAAGGTTTATTTTACTGCGTAAATCTTAATTTACATCTAATTTATGCTTTTCTTCAAAATATTGTTCAACAGTGTAACAGTTTATCACATTATTCTTAAGGAAAGGGGTTATCTATCATACCCCGTAACTTTGCAGGGGATGGTCAGAGGCAAATAAGAAAAAACACGTCATTGCTATTTTTAAACGTACTATAAGGACACATAATATCGCCAAAATCGACAGGCTAGTTTTTAAAATATTCCAAAAAACTAGGGGTAGTTTACCCCCTGAAGCCCTCAGATATATGTGTGATACATCAATGGAAAACTCTTTGAAAATGAATATCAGTTTACATTTACCACATTTCGATAGCTACTTTCGTTTTCAGCCTATAAGGGAATGTATATATTTCGCCCCGATTTCCAACCCTTATAACTCGCCCCAGGGGCTTTATTAGCACGTATAAAAAAATACGTAAACCTTATTTTTGGCCATACTATCGCTGTGCCAAATTTCAACAAAATCGGTGAGGGACAGTTCTGATACTTCCCTTGTAAGTGAATTTTGAGGTTTTTTAAATGGCTTTTCCATAAGTTTTTTAAATGGAACAACCTGTATATTATGCGCTGGTTGAATTGTCCATCGAGTTCCCTTTAATTTCCGCTAAGTATATCATATGTTCAATTTTAGTCATTTTCGTGATATTTACAATTTAAAGCAAAATGTGTAATAAAATATTCCATTATTGTACTTAACATTACATTCTTTTTTTTGTCATTTTTTTTTGTTCTTACTGTTTTATTTGATTAATATTTTATAATGTAAAAACGTATTTTTATAATACAACACATATTTCAATATTATATTTAGATTCATGCTTTTAAAATGTAAACGTATTCTATACTTAACGTCATTTTATTTTATAACTTCAACATTTTATAATTATCTAAAGTATATTTATACAAAAAATTTGATATTTTAATCTTCTTCACGACTTCACATCAAATTGTAAATAATTTTAATTTTTCTATTTTTTAAATTTGCTTAAAACTTAATCATTATATTTAAATTATCACGGCTGTTAATTATGTTAATCGTTGTAGAGTCTCTGAAGATGAAACATAGACGAAAGTAGCAAGACTCATAAATTTGTTAATTAAAAACCAGTATAAAAGTATAAAAACTACATATTCTTTCTTCTTCTCGTAGCCTTTACAAAACTAGAGATATTAAATCATTATCATTTATAGTAGTTTAAAACACAACCTTTTTTGAAAATCACTGGTCTTATCAAAGTACTTCAAATCAGAGTAGGCTCCTAACATTCTAAAAAGTTTATGTATTACATTGCACGTACTCGAAACCATTAAGAAAAACAATAAAAAGACACAAGTCTAATCGGAATGTAATCGGAATGTAATTATTTTATCAATTTAGTTATCTTTCCCTGGAAGTTTAATATAAAAACAATCACTATTTTTGCGTTTATATTAAATATATGTATATACAAATTAATTTTATGTAATAATTAATAATAATCATGGAAACTTCATAAATTCTCATTTGAAAATAAAAAAAAAATAAATAAATGCGTATTTATTACATATCTATAGATGACATTTAGGATGTTGAACATGCCTAAAATCCATTACTTTAAGTGAATAGATGTGTTAACTGTAACTAAACAATAATGTTGTTTCCTGTGAGATTAAATCATAACCAATCATTTCAATGAAAGAAATTAATATTATCTTAAAAAAAACGGGTATAAATATCACCGAGAATTGTGGAAGAGACAATATTCATTTTAGTTTTGCCAAGGGATGTAAAGATGGGAAGTGAGTATATATTAATAATCCATTATATTAAATAGCATACTGAATAATTCATTTCGTCACTTTTCATAGGACAAAAAATATATTTTTTAATAGTACTGCTGCATTCATTATGTACTTCTGCAGGTAAGATTTTTAAAACGACCTAAAGATTTAAATAACGATAGATTTATATACATCCAGACATATCTGCTCGAGTTGATAGACATATGTTTATCTCGAATCTTGAAGTCCAAGAAGATGAGCTAACAGACGAATTAACGACAGGTATATTAGTTATTAAAATGAAAATCGTTATGTAACTATTTCTTTTTAGATACTGACTGTTCATTGTTTGACTCCTACACTAAACCTCACCCGGGATTCTGTGAAATGTATATACAATGTAGAAATGGTGTTGTAACAGTGGAAACCTGTTCTGACGACCTTTATTATAATACTTTAACGCATAGATGCGACACCGCTGAAAATGTAAATTGTACATTAAACTTATCTACAAGAGCTGAGGGAACCACTATTACTGACGAGTCTACAATTCCTACGGGTACGATTTCTACTACAGCTGATGCAACTTCAACTACAACAGATATAACCTTACTCCTACAGGTACACCTTCTACCACAACAGGTACAACTCCAACGCCGACAGAGTCAACTCCAACCCCGACAGGTACAACACCAACGTCGACAGAAACAACTCCGACCGGTACAACTCCAACCCCGACAGATACAACTCCTACACCAACAGAAACAACTCCAACCGATACAACTCCTACACCAACAGAAACAACTCCAACCGATACAACTCCTACACCAACAGAAACAACGCCAACCGATACAACTCCAACCGATACAACTCCAACGCCGACAGAGTCAACTCCAACACCGACAGGTACAACTCTGACCGATACAACTCCAACCTCGACAGGTACAACTCCCACGCCAACAGAGTCAACTCCAACCCCCACAGGTACAACTCCTACACCAACAGAGTCAACTCCAACCCCGACAGGTACAACTCCTACATCGACAGAAACAACTCCGACCGGTACAACTCCAACGCCAACAGATACAACTCCAACCTCGACAGGTACAACTCCCACACCAACAGAGTCAACTCCAACTCCGACAGGTACAACACCAACGACGACAGAAACAACTACGACCGGTACAACTCCTCCACCGTCAGAAACAACTCCGACAGGTACAACTCCCACACCGACGGAGTCAACTCCAACCCCGACAGGCACAACACCAACGACGACAGAACCAACTCCGACTGGTACAACTCCAACCACGACAGGTACAACTCCCACACCGACGGAGTCAACTCCAACCCCGACAGGCACAACACCAACGACGACAGAACCAACTCCGACCGGTACAACTCCAACGACGACAGATACAACTCCAACCCCCACACCGACAGAATCAACGCCAACCCCGACAGGTACAACTCCAACGACGACAGATACAACTCCAACCCCCACACCGACAGAGTCAACTCCGACCGGTACAACTCCAACGACGACAGATACAACTCCAACCCCCACAGCGACAGAGTCAACTCCAACCCCCACACCAACAGAGTCAACTCCGACCGGTACAACTCCAACGACGACAGATACAACTCCAACCCCCACACCGACAGAGTCAACTCCAACACCGACAGAGTCAACTCCAACCCCGACAGGTACAACTCCAACGACGACAGATACAACTCCAACCCCCACACCGACAGAGTCAACTCCAACCCCGACAGGTACAACTCCAACGACGACAGATACAACTCCAACTTCCACACCGACAGAAACAACTCCACCTTCCACACCGACAGAAACAACTCCACCTTCCACACCGACAGAAACAACTCCACCTTCAACACCAACATACACGCCGACATCAGCAGATACAACTACGACATCAACTGTAACTACGCCTGGTTGTGATAGTATAAACTGTCCTTCTGTAGACGGGTCATACGTATTTTTGTTTCCACATGAAGATTGTTCAAAATTCTGCAAATGCCATATGGGAGTTGCATTTGAAATGGAATGCCCAGACGGGTTGCACTTCAATCCCAACACTACTACTTGTGATTGGCCATGGAGCGCGGGTTGTGATGCTACGTGGACAACCACATCAACGACGAGTACTCAAGGAACAACGACGGTATCAGAAGGATCAACTACAGACGTTGAAACGACAACACAAACCACAGTTACTTATCCCATTACTCCTTCTACCGACGGGCCGCCGCTACAATGTGATGCTAGCAACTGCCCTGCTATTAATGGAGAATTTCCTGTGTACTTACCACATCCAGATTGTACGAAATTCTGTGTGTGCGATTGGGGAAATATTCATATCTTTGATTGTCCTGCTGGATTGCACTTTAATCCAGTATTAAATGTTTGTGATTGGCCAGATAATGCGGGATGTACTGGATCCACAGGCAACTCAACCGAAACAACTAGTAAAGCGTCGACGGAAATTACAACAACTGTTAAAACCACTACACCATCTGGTGAATCAGAACCTTGTGATAGCAAGAAATGTGAACCGGTAAATGGACAGTACCCGACATTCTTCCCGCATGAGGATTGCAGCAAATATTGTAAATGCGATTGGGGCGTTGCCCACGTGATGAATTGCCCAGATGGGCTGCATTTTAATCCAACTCTAAATGTTTGTGATTGGCCGGATAATGCGGGTTGTAAGGGATCAACGCCTACCCCTGCTCCTAGTACGACATCTTCCACAACTCAACCTACGCCAACAACAACCACTGAAGGATCAACAACAACTTCATCAACTACAACATCTCCAGAACCATCTAGTACAACGCCTGTACCTGGGGAACCAGGAACTTGTGACACAAATAAATGTCCATCAGAAGCAACCTATATTTTCTTCTTTCCGCATGAAGATTGCGGCAAATACTGCAAATGTGATTGGGGCAAAGTATTTGAAATGAGATGTCCAGATGGTCTTCATTTCAATCCAACCATAAACGTTTGCGATTGGCCGGAAAATGCCGGTTGCATAGGATCTACAACAACGACAACTAAAGCAACAACAACAACTTCAGAAGCTCCAACAACAACAACTTCAGAAGCTCCAATAACGACAACTAAAGCAACAACAACTACTTCAGAAGCTCCAATAACAACTCCATCAACGACTACATCACCAGAACCATCTAGTACAACGCCAGTACCTGGGGAACCAGNAGAAGTCAATGCCCATCAGATGCTACTTATTTATTTTTCTATCCCCATGAGGATTGTAGCAAATACTGCAAATGCGATTGGGGCGATGTCCACGTAATGAACTGCCCAGATGGACTGCACTTTAATCCAACCATAAACGTTTGTGATTGGCCAGATGTTGCGGGTTGTACTGGATCAGCACCAAGTTCTAGTACTACAAATAAACCAGTTCCCACGACTACTACTGCCACAACAACAACTAACACTCAAGCACCAACGACCACTACAACTACAGCTGCAACAACAACCACTGAAGCTACAACAACTGCAGCTCCTACAACAACCACTCAAGAACCAACAACCACAACTACTACTACAACTACCACCCCTGCTCCTACAACAACCACTCAAAAACCGACAACGACAACAACTCAAGCTCCAACAACAACCACTGAAGAACCAACAACCACAACTACTACTACAACTACTACCCCTGCTCCTACAACAACCACTCAAGAACCGACAACGAAAACAACCACTGAAGAACCAACAACGACTACTACTACTACTACTACAACTCAAGCTCCAACTACAACCACTAAAGAGCCAACAACTACTCCATCGACTACAACACCCACTACACCTAAACCTACGACTACAACGGATAACGTAACTACTGATAGCGCTGGTGGTTGCGATAGAACTCAATGCCCATCGGAGGCCACCTACTTATTTTTCTATCCGCATGAGTATTGTGGTAAATACTGTAAATGCGATTGGGGTGATGTTCATGTTATGTACTGCCCAGAGGGATTACATTTCAATCCAACATTGGACGTTTGTGATTGGCCGGATGTAGCTGGATGTACTGGATCGACGTCTCCGTTGTAAATGATTTGTATTGTATAACTTAATAACTAATTATTATTTTAATATGTATTATAATATTATGTATTTGGTGAATGTGTAATAAAAGTATTTAATGGTTTCTTTGTTATATTTAACGTAATATTTTGAAAGAAAAAGCCTAAAAGATCTATAGGTATCTTAAAAGTACTATTAAAATTCCAAATAGACTTGATCAAGTTAGTAATTAGCACGTAAAAAAGCATAATTTAAATATATAATAATTAAAATAATATTTAATTAAAAATTTCCTGTGGCATGATTTTGGTCAGAAGAAACAAAAAAAGGAATTTCAGGAACTAGAAAAAATCAAGCTCTTTGAGATGTAAGAAATTATCTGGAGTGCAAAGTATAGAAGTTATATAAAACGAAATTATATTTTCGACGCTTGTAGAAAAGAGAATATCAAAAAGATTTTTAAAAGGTTTACTTTAATTCTTCTCTTCTATTAGCTGCCACTTTCAAATTTTATTCCTCTCTATGCAGATATCTTTTGGCTATGGATTTACCATAATGTGATTTTTCTTATTTTACCAATCTTACATATATTTCTGTATAATAAATTTCCTTTCTTTTGAATCTCTGCAAATCTCTTCCTTTTATTATCAATATTTTTTTCTCCCTCCAGTATCTCTTTCAAATTCTTCCTGCTGTTAATAGTACTTTTTAATCTCTCATCTCTCTGTACTGCATGTTCTTTGTATTCCAATCTCTTGCTAATTACTTTATTCTTTTACTAATCCCTTTCCAGTCTTCAAATTCCTTATCTTTATGTCATCACATCCATTTTCAGTCTCTGTGCAGTCTATTTCTTCTGTTACCAGTAATTCTTCCCTCACTGGAATCACTTCAATACATCTCTGACGTTAAAAGTGCTTTTCCAGTCTCGCTTTTGTCTGTTCTGTTTATTCCTACCAGTCCAGTCTCTTTTTTCTTTTTTCAATCTCCGTACAGTCTCTTTCTGCTATTACTAGTCACTTTCCAGTCGCCATCCTTCCTGCCAAGTTCTTTTCTTATCTACCCAATCTCTGTTCAGTCTCTTTCTTCTGTTATCAGAATTAGAATTTTTCTCTCTCACTGGAATCTCTTTCCAGTCTTCAAGTTGCTTGTATATTATCTTTGTATCTTTACAGCCCCTTTCAAGTCTATTTCCTCTCTGCTCAGTCTCCTTTGTCCACTTTCAGTCCCTGTGCAGTCTATTTCTTCCGTTACTAGTAATTTTTTCCCTCGTTGGAATCAGTTCAATATATTTTTGGCGTTAATAGTGCTTTCTCAGTCTCTCTTTTGTCTGTTATGTTTCTTTTTAGCAGTCCAGTCTCCTTTTTCCCATTTACAATCTCCGTGCAGTCTCTTTCCAGTCGCCGTCCTTCCTACCAACCTCTTTTCTTATCTATCCAATATCTGTTCAGTCTCTTTCTACTGTTACCAGTATTTTTCTCTCTCACTGGAATCCCTTTCTTCAAGTCTTCCTGTCAACCTCTTTTCTTATCTACTCAATCTCTGTTCAGTTTCTTTTTTCTGTTACCAGTATTTTTCTCTCTCATTAGAATCCCTTTCCAGTCTTCAAGTTCCTTGTAAATTATCTTTGCCTCTTTACAGCCCGTATCAAGTTTTGTTCCCCTCCGCTCAGTCTCCTTTTTCAAATTTAATCTAAATGTACTTTCTGCGATAACCAGCCTCTTTCCTGTTTCATTCCTTTTTGCCAAGTTCTTTTCTTTACATTCCAACCTTTGTTCTGTTTTCCTCCTCTCTGTTCTGGCTGGTCTTTGTATTTCGGTCTATGTGTACCTTCTTTATTCTTTTACCAGTCTCTTTTCAGATTCGTCTTCAGGTTCAAAATATAACCTTTATATTTTTACAGGTCCTATCCAGTTTTCTCTTCTCTGTTCAGTCTTTTTTTTTCCTTTCCAGTCTCTATACAGCCTCTTTCTGCTATTACCAGTCTCTTTCCAGTTTTTCTGCTTTGTGCCAAGTTCTTTTCTTTCCTCCACAGTCTCTAATCAGTCTGTTTCGTCAATTACAAATTGTTTTCCAGTTTATTTCTGCTCAGTTTCTCACTTCTCTCTCCATTTTTTATTCAAGCTCTTTCTTCTTCCATGATTTTATTTAAATACACTTCTAGTTCAACACTTTTACTCTTTAAACATTGATTGTTTTAATGTATTAAATTACAGCATCCTTTTATTTTCACATTATTTAAGTTATCAAAACAATTACTATCACAATAACGTTATAATTAAATATAGATGATGCAATATCGATTACATTAGCTCGGAATTTGAAAAGTTTGTTCTTACCTTTTATGTCAAAATGTAGATTTGTGATTCGATCTTGTTTGATGACTACAACATTTATATGAACAAAATGATTTACACCGCCCGACTTATTCATATACTCAAAAATTTTGCAGTTATGTTGTGTATAAATATGATTATAATGTGATAATATGATAATAATGTTGATATGTTTTTAAAGAAAATGATTTATGCTAGTGTCATCTATATAATATCAGCAAAATTATTGATAAAGATTACATCAAATATTATAACTTGATGTTTTATCTTTATATGTAGAGATGGCGGAATGATCTACACCATTTTCTTAAAATAAATTAATTTAATTTGCAGTAAATTTAAAAGATAATTCTATTTATTTTATTCAAGCCTTATTTAAACTATTTAATATTAACAGGGTAATAAAATATACAAGATTTAATTAACTACAGTCCAAAGATTATCGGTATTTTCTTATCAATTAAAATTTTATTTTTTTATTGAACAGACGTATTGTATTTAGTTACTAGGAAGTTCTTATCGAAAATATGGATTAAAGGTTTAAAGGCGCCTAATTGTTAATAAACGATTTACTTCTCACAAAAAAAAATGATCAATACCCATTTACGTCGTCAAACATTTTTTAATTAAAAAAATTACAAAAAGGATTATCTTTTCACAATATGATTACCGGTGTATTCAGTTGTTTGTTTAAAAACTTAATACACACGATGATAAAAACATTCCATTTACATTCAATCATCACGATTTAGTTTTCGATTTTTTAGAAAAAATTTTATATTGCCCATTAGTGATTAATTTCTAAATCTACATCCAGATAAAAGTGTTGATTTGTTATTGTTTAAAAAAAATAATAATAAAATTGCGAAATTGAGTTTTGTTTTAAATCCTTGCATTAAATAAAATCCGTTTTATCAAAAAAGAGGTCCAAAAGTAATCCAACCATATATAAAATCAGTAAAGCCTTCTTTTGGTGTGGATTGGTGCGTATAAATTTACACGGCCCAGACAAATTTTGCATAGTTTTAGAATATTTCAACAAAAAAATGTTTACTACAAATTAAATACGTTACGATAACATTCGTTTCCGTTAAATTCTTTTAAATCGATCGGACGATTATTTTTATCTTTATTATTATCTAGAAAAGTTACATCTTATCAACACATTTCAAATTAATGATTAACACAATATAAATTCATTAACTTTTTCGAATATCTTCCAAAAGTCACTTTGTAAAACATTATATCAAAAAACAGTTTTTACTACGAAAATTCTAAATCAATAGTCAATATTTCGTTTTTTAGTAAGCTATAAATAAATTTTTGAAATCAACACTGTTAATTTGAATAAGTTCTTTTTTCGGTCAAGCTTAAGAATTAATTTCTTAAAAATCAATGAAGATATCTAAAAACAGTTTCTAACATTAAAATTGATGACAAATCTTAATTAACACAACAAATTTCCAACCTAGAAATACATTTTTGAAGTTAACACAACAGAGACTGTTAATTTGAATAGATTTTTATTCGGTCAACTTTATGAAATAAATTCTTAAACACTAATCTAGATACCGAGAAACGGACTTTACCATTAAAACTAGTTGAGAATTCTAAATTAGCACAACAAATTTCGTTCCTAAAGCTTCACTCATAACCTAGAAATACATTTTTGAAGTTAACACTACAAAGCCTGTTAATTTGAATGGATTTTTATTAGGCCTACTTTATGAATTAAATTCCTAAAAAGTAATCTAGATATTGAGAAACGACGGATTTTCCCATTGAAGCTAATTGAAAATTCTAAATTAACCCATTTACGGCCAAGGTTGAAAAACATTGTAAAGTTTAGAAAAAAATTATTGTTTATTGCAAAAAATGTGTTAAATAAGACGATTCGGCATGTATCAAATCAAAAAAAAATTGGGTATGAAAAAGATGGTGCGTAAACGCACCTTCGGCTAAACATAATGACCTATGCAACGAAGACTATTGTAAGTCATTTTTGGCAGAACTGAGATATAAGCGTTTAAAGGTTTTGAACAGATTGCATTTTAAGAAATAAAATTTTCTATGTAAAAATTTCCTACTTGGTTGCTATAGATATCTTATATAGAGGGTTCCGAAAGGATTCACCATAGAAGAATAGCAATTAATTCTGTTTTCTTTTCAAATTTTTGTGACATACTATAGTTTTCGACGAATTATTTGAAGCAAAAATCAAACTTACTATAAATGTTATTAGAAACTTTATTAAAAATATTTTTTAACTTAAACAATTATGCAATTATTAACATTATAACTTATTAATTACTTTCAATTATACTTAAATAATCTTCATATTCGTTGTTTTATCACTATCACTTTCCATTATTTCTCTTGTAAAACTCTTTCCTTTTTTTTTTCTTTTCCTTTTCTTCTTTAGGCAATAGGGAATAATAATAATTATGATACATTTTTGGTATGGCGTTCGTTTTACATAATTCTAGTAGCCCTTTCAACTTTTTACAATCAATAGCAAGTGAAGATGAATACAATAAAGGAAGATTTTTTCGATAGTCCATATTGTTAGTTTTAATATTCCTACGCTTACATACTTTTAACTGTATACTCTTAAATTCTTCATTATATCCATACTTAAATTTTATTTCGTTAGGGCACGTTGGTAAAAAATGAAGCTCTTTTATTTGATTTATTTTAAATTTTTTTCCTTCTATGTCTTTTTTCCAATTCTCCAACTTTACTTTTTCTTTAAAACTAAAAAAATCATTCTGGGACATTTCCTTTACAATATGCGGCCGTCCACTAACTTTTGCCATACGAATTAACATAATCCACTGGTCTGGAGTATAAATAGCAGGATGATGTTTTTTTTGCGTGCTCAATAACAGAGTGCATGCTATCTCCTTCGTTCTGCGTATGTCCTACTTCAAGAAAACGATGGATTATTTCCAGATTGAGAGACATAGAGGCATAAGAAAACATTGAAAAAATAAAACGATTTCGGTTTTGACCTCCGCAGTTATCGGAATACAGAATAACTTTCGTCACTCCTTTATCTTTTTGCGTTTTTAAGAAATGTAGAATCGCACGACTTATTTCGTTGGGTCCCCTCTTCGCAATTATTTCATTCCAAGCGTAGCAGTATCCTTCATTATTTCCCATGTCATAAATCGTAAAATTGTACGTAGCTAGTTTACTTTTGTAATAAAATTGGCTCACTGCAGATTGAGGTGTCACTAAAACTTTTTGTAAGTCAAAACAAGAAGCACACACGGATTTATCATTTTTCGCTGCTTCTTTATCCAAATCTTTTAAGGATCTAGCGGCTTCCTTATCAGCTTTGTGTTTCTCATATTTTTCTTTCATTTTTGGTTTATCTTCTGGAGTCGCTGCTGCATAGACTGCACAAATGTTGCATTGATCCTTTTAGGTTTAAAAAATCCAATATTATATTGTGTATTAAAGATATCTCTGTATTGTCTAAGAGTAGCAGTCTGCGTAAAACTATTCCGTTGCATATATTCCAAGTACAGTCTATGCATTATTGATATGTTAAGCCCTTCCTCCAAGTACATATTTGTAGAAGTTTTTCTGGTGTAATGAGAAGGAATTACGGGAAAAAGTTCAATATGTTGTTTAATACTGTTGATTATCTCATTGTTAATTTTATTCACTCTTGTAGTATGCTTTCCTCGTTTACCTTCTTCTACAAATCCTGTTTTTAAAATTTTATCTAAAGCTGTTGTAACCCATTGTTCTGATATTCCAAAAGTATTAAGGAACATAGTTTTGCAAACTAGTATTTCATTATTTTTAAGAATAATATTGTATTTTCGAGAAAAATTCCACCTTGATTCCCCCTTTTTTTTAATCTGATTTTGTCTATGGCTTTAACACACCTGGCTGTATAATCCCACTGTCTCGTATGGTCACCTATTTTCCAAAATCCTTCAAACATTTCTTTTCTGCTTTGTTCACTTATTTTTTTCACGACATTTATTCCTGCAGCCCTCTTTACATGGATTCTTCATTTCCTTTGCTGGAATAACGTTACCTTTACGATTTTTGTGCTTTAGCCCCAAGTTCCGCTCTCTTTTAGCTTGTACATCGATCCATTGCATTCTGTTTTTCGCACACTTTCTGGCTATTTTTTCTTTATAACTTGCTTTACGCTTTCTACAACGTTGTTTCTCCTCCCTTACAGATTCGACTTTACTCGACAAATTAGACGAATCAGAGTCTGATGGGTCTGTAGGGACATAATTTCTGTCAAGGTCCGAATTATCTGATAGTTTCTCCGTAACATGAACAGAGATGTTGAAACCTATTTCAGACAATGGACCTAACCAAGGCACCTTAACGTAAAAGTAAAAGCAAAAAGAAATAATACATACCTGAAAATTTACTTGTTGATTCCACAGGTACAAACCGGTCACTTAATTCCTCTGACATTTTGTATGTCGTATAAACCTATGTGGCTATTTATTATGAGTAAATGTTTTAACTTTAATTCAGATCAGTTTTGCGTTTTAAAATTACGTAACACAAATAAATAAATTTTATTCGGCGAAAACCATAGTAACTCAACTTAATATAGTTTTCGCTGGGCTGGACCTGGACCATAGGAGTTGCTATATTAATAAAATATGTAGTTACTTGGCTGCGCTTTTGTTACCAAGTTACTATAATTTTTTTACCAAATAGAGCTTGAAGAAACATACTGGTACCGCATATTAACTCAAAATCACCATTTTTTGACTTACGACAGTTTTCGTTGGATAGGTCGAATTATGTATATTTACTTGTGGTAATCCTCAAAACATTTTATATGTAAATGTACTTTACACTTCGCATAAATATAAATAGTATAAGTTTTACACAATTTACAACGTCGTCTGACTTTATTAACTTCTTCCTTGATGGTATGACCCACGTTATCAATACGAACTTCTGCAGGAACGATACCTCCAAATGATGGATTCATATTATTACCTGCATTATCATCTTCCACCTTCATCAGACGTACTGCAATGTATGACTTGAAGTCCAATTGCGTCATTTTATTATTATTCGCCATGTTTATTATTTATTTATTCATATTCGGGACACGTACAGGAAAAAATCCCAAAAAAGTGTCCACTACAATAATATAAAAGAAAAGAAAACAGACTACATAAGAAAGAAAAAAAACAAAAAAACGTAAAAAATTATCAAAAGCATGAAACAATAAAAAGAAAATGGAATTAAATCAGCAGGCACGAAGCAGAAAAGAAAATAAACACAGAGACTGGATTGGTCCACATAATCATCGATATTACGCGGATAGAAAAACAGAATAATAAGGACCATAAGAAAGGACAAATTTTTGTTGCTTCTCTTTTCTGCCCCACCACCCGCAAGAAATCAATATAAATACGGTAAACGAATGTGTTTCGATTGAGTAAATTAATTTTACAAAGAAAAAAAAACTAATGACAAATACTTAAAGTTAAAACGGATTTTTTAAACGACATCATTGAATTACAAAAGAAATCAACATTGAAACAATAAACATTGCAAGTGTGCATCAGTCTCAACAGAGGTGAACCGGCATGCGCACTAGATCCAGAAACACGTAGTCTGAACAAAAATGGTGATCGAGTAGCATAAGAAGGAACATTACAGTGAATCTGCTCTAAAAGAATCGGAGCGTCGAGAACTCCATTAACTAGTTTGAACAGGAACAATAGGTCCGTACTGTGTCGACGGCCACAGAGAGATCTTAGACCAAACACCTGGCATCTTTGGGAATCTTTGATCACGGATAAATCAAATTTAAACCGCTAGCAACGTATGATATATACAGAGTGTTCATTTCAAAACTTTCCACCTCAATTTCTGTAAATCCGGAAGTTTAAAAAGAAAATCGCTGAAATAGGTAAAGAATAAAACCAAGGGGGACAACTTTTTATGCAAAAATTGACTCACTCACTTCAACCTCCCGCCGCCAGAAACCAACCCCATAAAAATCTTAAATGGGAAGGGGTGTCAAGTGATACCTCATTTTAAAGGTCTTTTAAGGTACTACATGTTAGTATTTATTTTTTTTAAATTGATCGATTCGTTTTCGAAGTTTTTGCGAAAATCTTTGTTTTGTATTTCCCGCTTTAATTAATATTAAAAACTTTAATCACCTTCTTAAAAGCAAGAATAAGTAATCTTTTATTATTAATTTATAAAATTAAATTACCATGTTCGTTTTTACAACGACCATTAAACCTTTATTATTTCGGAGCAATCGGAAATATTTAAGAAAACTAAACACGTATAATTATGAATTAAACTAAATTTTATTGAAAGTATTTTACATTAAACCTGTATGAAAATTACTCTTGACTCGAATGGCCAAAAAAAGGAAAAAAAGAGACGAAATTTTTCTCTTTCTATAAACGAGTTATAGGCAGGCTCACAGTGCGANTTATGTCTGAAATGTCTATCAAGTTTATTTTTTTTTCGTTTTTTTGATTTTTTTTTCAAAATTAAATAGTTGTAGATAAAGTATAGTATTCAACTTGCGTATAATGGATGTTACCCACTCAGATTACAACACTCGCTCGCTTCGCTCGCTCGTGTTGCAACTTCTTCTTCGTAGGTAACAGCCGCCATTATACGCTTGTTGAATAATATACTATTATAAATTAATAATAAAAGATTACTTATTCTTGCATTTAAGAAGGTGATTAAAGTTTTTAATATTAATTAAAGCGGGAAATACAAAACAAAGATTTTCGCAAAAATTTCGAAAACGAATCGATTAATTAAAAAAAAAATAAATACTAACATGTAGTACCTTAAAAGACCTTTAAAATGAGGTATCACTTGACACCCCTTTCCATTTAAGATTTTTAAGGGGTTGGTTTCTGGCGGCGGGGGTTGAAGTGAGTGAGTCAATTTTTGCATAAAAAGTTGTCCCCCTTGGTTTTATTCTTTACCTATTTCAGCGATTTTCTTTTTAAACTTCCGGATTTACAGAAATTGAGGTGGAAAGTTTTGAAATGAACACCTGTATATAGCCTTTATACCATCCCAATGGTTCTATCTTGCAGTTTCTTACGAACTTGGAAGACCTACTTTCCACTCTGATCCCAACATCTGAAAAATGTTTGTGCCTTGGTGATTTCAACATTAATGGATTCGATTTTAGTGGTATTTATGGGAGCAGATTTCTTCCTTTAATTGAACAGTTTAGTTTAAAGCAAATAATTACGTCACCTACCCGTGTAAACTCCTTTTCGGCGACATTAATTGACTTTATTCTTATAGACGATGATGCTCTTATTGAGGATCATGGTGTCATTCCTGTTCATAACGTTGCATAAGGTTACATAAACCACAGCATGGTTTTTGTAACCTTAGGTAGTGATTGACATTGACTTTTATGGACTTCAGGCATTTTAACCACCAATGCTTATTGGATGACCTAAACTATCTAAACTGGCACAACTTTCTTATTTCTGATTCCATTGATGATAAGGTAGATTTTTTTAATAATTCCATATTATCCTTATTTAGAGCGCATGCACCACTCCGAACATTGCGAAAGAATTATCGCCCGTGGACAACCGATACTATTAAAATTCTCATTAATTTACGAAATAATGCCTATTTGAAATACAAGTCTACCAGGGATACCTCTCATTTTGAGTCGTACAAAGACTTGAGAAACTATACTAACTCAGCAATCCGTCGGGAAAAAAAGGCTTACCTTTCTTTAATATTTCATAACAATAATTGTCGTAAACTCTGAAACAATCTCAAGTCGTTTGGAGTATGTGGTGCTAAAACGAAGTCAGTTCCGTCTACTGTGGGAAATGCTGATGACATAAATAATTTTTTTCTTTCCTCTCAAAATCAACATGATTGCGATCCTGGCTTATTGCACTTCTACAATACTAATAGATTATCTTCTGCTTCTACAGAAGCTTAATCGAATTAAAACAAATGCTGTTGGTAGTGATGGAGTTACGAAGCAGATGCTTTTATTAAGTTCTCCGGTGACACTGCCGTACATGTGCCACATTATCAACTTTTGCATCGAAGGGTCGGTCTATCCGAGGCAGTGGAGGGGTGCTCTTGCTAAACCTGTCCTTAAAACTGGAACGGTTGCTTGTTTGCAGGATCTTAGGCCGATAAGTATTTTGCCGGTCTTCTCTAAAGTATTTGAAAGATTATTGTCCACTAGGTTGTGGTCACATTTAAATGCACATTGCATACTACCTAGCTTGCAGTCAGGTTTCCGTTCAGGGTATAGCTGCACTACGACTCTTTTGGATATCACGGATGATGTTCCTCGTGGTATTGATGACGGGTTGGCCACGGCTCTGGTCTTGCTTGACTTTTCATCATTCGCTGTTTGTTGGAGTGCTTGGGTATATTGGACTGTCGGGGTCACCTCTCAATCTTATTCAGAGCTATCTTTGTTACTGTTCACAGCGAGTAGCTTGTAATGATGAGTTATCTGCACAAGTTGAGGTCGTGTCGGGTGTGCCGCAGGGTTCTATTCTTGGCCCAATTCTGTTCTCAATTTATACTTCCCAACTGTGTTTGGCTGTAAAACACTGTACTGTGCACATGTACGCTGATACATGCAATTATGCTACACTTTTCCAATATCAAATCTAGCTGTGGCTGGAAGTAATATTAATGCTGACTTAAAGACTTTGGTCAATGCTGCTAATGAGCACAGCTTAACGATAAATCCATCTAAGTCATCGGTGATGGTCTTTGGGAGCCGGGGTGTTTTGGACGAAGTCAGGGATAGGTTGAGCTTGAAAATTGACTCTGATGTTTTTTTGGAATTTGGGTATCATTATTGACAGTAAACTTAGATTTGACTCGTACATTGGTGGTCTACTGCGTCGGGCATATGCAGCGCTAAAATTGCTCTATAATAGTAGGCATTTATTGGAACAGCAACTGCGGATACGCTTGTGTGGCGCCCTGGTTCTCTCGATCTTTAATTACGATGATGTGTTATATGGCCCTTGTATTGATAATATTCACAAAGTAAGAATTCAAAAAGTTCAGAATGCGTGCTTACGTTTTATTTATGGCATTAGGACATATGCGAGTATCTCATACACCTTGAAATGGGTGTGCTGGTTGAATATGTCCCGTCGTAGGGCCCTTCACTCTGCTTACCTCTACCATAAGGTTTTGACTCGCAAATGTCCACCATATTTATACAACAAAATTCAATTTCGAACAGACGTTCATAATATTAATATTAGGTACAGATATACGTTAACAATACCCCAGCATCGACTGGAAATTTTTAAAAGATCTTTCACGTATTTGTGCCTAATTTGTTAAATAACTGTCCATTTTCGGTCTTGCAGGAAACTGAGCGGGTTTTCAGGGTGATATAGAGGTCTAAGTTGTTGAATGAACAGAATTATGATGATATATGAACCAATTATCTCTTTTTCTCTTTCGTTTTTTTTTCTCTATTTCTATGTCTTTTTAGTTTCTTTCTTTCTTTTCTATTTTTTTTCTTTCTTTTATTGTCTTTTCGTGTTTCTTCTCTTTTCCTTGTCTTAGCTCTTCTTAATTACTAGAAGGCATGTCTTACTGATATGTATAATTGCTATTAGTTTTAAGTTTTTGGTAACAAGAAGTCTTTCTATTTCATGAAGTTTAAGTTTATATATATAAAATGTAGAAAAAGGACCAATGAAAAACAGCTGACCCATTAGGAATGCTGACTTGGTCCTTTTTAACTCATGGCATTTAATTTTTGTTTTATTTTTAAGTATTTTGTTATAGGGGTTTATAATGGTGCTATGGGTTAATAAACATTATTATTATTATACTTAGTGTCAAAATTAACATAACATAACATATATTATATATTTATTGCCATAAATAATTACAAAATAGATTTACAAAAACATGAAAACACAATCAATATTATTACATAATTATTAGACAAATGAATCAATTTATCGCCTACGGCGATATCTTCCAAATGATCCAATTGATAACACATATATTAAAATTAAATAATATCCAATATGGCATTATAAGAACTCGAAAAGGAAAGGAAAGAGAACATTGACAAGAAGAAACAAATTACAGTAACGTGAACATACAAAGTATTTTAGAACACGCAAACATTTAAAAAAAGTTTAGTATGACTTGACGAGAGATGAGCAATTGATATCCTAAAAGATGGAAGGCTAGAAACATTGCGAATGACAGCAGGAAGATTGTTCCAAAGTGAAATCGCTTGCAATGTAAAAGACTTACGATAAGTATTGGTGTAATGTATTGGGAACATGAGTGGATCTGTTATGAGATGACAAAAAGTTGAAATTGTTGATTATGAATACAAGTTTAATAATACACGAAAGGATCGTCGGTTCTCATACGTTAATAATTTTAAATTATTACGATAGGGAGAGATTTGGCAATAGCGATCCAAATCAAATATGAAACGTACACAATTGTTCTGTAATATTTGCAACTTTTTACACAGTGTAATCGATAAATCGGTGCAGATTGTATCAAGATAATTTAGATGAGGAAAAATTAACGTGTAGCACAGATTACGACAAATAAAAGGAGGAAGGAAACATCTAAGCCTACGCAGTGAATGAAAACAAGAATACACTTTTTTGCAGATAAGTTGAATTTGAGGGCGCCAGGACAGTGTTGAATCCATCATAACACCCAGATTTTTCACCACATCCGAAAATTCTATGACGACGCCATCGAGGATAAGTTGTGAATTAGTAAAAGCGGGTAATCTATTTAAAAGAGAATTTGTACCAAACACAATTGCTTGAGTTTTAATAGCAATTAGCTTTAACCCAAAAAGCTTAGACCAGTCATGCACTTTAGCAAGGTCAAGATTTAGACACTCCACAGCCAAAGGGAATTCACTAACGGTTGTACTAGTGTAACTCTGGAGGTCATCTGCATATAAATGATAACTAGAAGAAATTACTTTTGTGACACTATTGATAAAAATAGAGAAAAGCAGCGGACCCAAAACACTTCCCTGGGGCACCCCACAAAGAAGTTCGTGAGTGGACGAAGGGCACATAACATAAGATGCGATGGGAAAGGTAAGATCGGAACCATAACAAAGAAGTAGGAGAAAAACCAATAGATGAGAGAGTTGCAAGGAGAATATCATGATCGACTAAATCAAAAGCTTTACTGAAATCAAGCAGTACTAGCAAGGTCAAACGTCCGTTATCACAAGCGTATCTTATATCATCAGTAATCTTGATCAGTGCAGTTGTAGTACTGTGACCTGGCCGGAAACCAGACTGCAAATCATTGAGTATACGACGCTCCTCAAGATAGTTAGATACTTGATTATATACAATACGTTCAAAAGCCTTTGACAGGATAGAGAGAATTGATATAGGACGAAAGTCACAAGGGGAAATTGGAGTTTTTAACTTAGGAATAGGAACAACATGCGCAAGTTTCCACATAGATGGCAAGGATGATGTTGCAATGGAAAAGTTATAGATATGTGTTAATGGAGACATAATAATATGAAGAATCGGTCAAATCTGTTTCAAGTTAATACCGTCTGCACCGGCGCCGTTAGAACTAGAATAGGTAACTGCCTTGTACACCTCGTCCCCATCAATCACAGTGAGTGAAAAGCTAGAAGAAATAAGATTAGATACCTCAATAGCTTGAATTAAGATGATTTTGGAAGCAGTATTAAGAGTTACTGGTGATTTAGCGAAGTGGCTCGCTAAAGAATTTCCGTCCACAACACCTTGTGTAGGAGCAAAATCAATGACACCAAGAGACCTTAAAGTTTTCCAGAACGTCTTAGGAGTAGTCCCAGTCAATTTCTGGTAAAAATATGCTCTCTTCGCATTTTTACATCTATGATTACAGCGATTACGCAGTACACGATACCTTTCATAATTAATATTCGATGAATTGCGTTTAAGAAGCATTTTAGCTGTTTTGTTCACGCATAAGGTCTCTAATCTCATCATTTAGCCAGGGGGCACGGAAATGCCTTACTTTTCTCTGCTTAAGCGGGGTATGTTTATTATACAAACATGTAATTTTGTCATTAAAGCAACTAACTTTTGAGTCAATGTCACGCATACAATACAATGGCTCCAATCAATCAGATTTGAGGTGTTCAGACTGGCTGCCGAACTTGAACAGCGCAATAAATCAGATCATGACAAGAAAACTGTCCAGTAGGTAATTGACCATGTGTTAAAATTTTATCTGGACAGGACGTAATGATGAGATCAAGAAGAGATTGCGACAATGGCAGACGATGCGTAGGTTGGGAGGGTAATATAGTTAGGTTTAAGGATAATGTAATAAATCGAAGTTTTTCACTACGCGTATCATTTTTCAGAATACATGTGTTAAAATCCCCCATTAACAGAATGCTATTATAATTAACCCCATGCCTCTCCAGGAGGTCTTCAAAATGGTCGAAATAATTCACTCCTGGGGGACAGTAGAACACACCCAGTACATAACAACGACACTTAACCTCAATTAATAAGAATTCCATTTCGTTTTGAAATCCATCCGTTGATTCCACCAGTTTAGTGTGAAAATGATTCCTGATAAAAATCCCAACCCCACCACCCTGGGAATATTGACAATCATTTCTTAGTAAACAATAACCTGGTAAGACAAACATGGAAGAGGGCAATGAAAACCTAAACCAAGTTTCACTAACCAAGATTACATCAAATATGTTTGACTCATCATAAAGACTCTGGACATTAATATGACATACAGAAATATGGCTCGCAAATCCACAAAAAAGATTAGTCGGAGGTATTCCCGGTGTTGGGACTTGTCATTAGGACAAAATTTAATATTTGATTTGTATCCGTATCCGAAGCCAAACTATTAATAGAAGTCTACATCTTTCTCATAGAACACTAGGTCCTGCTGACAGAAGACCTAATATCAATTCGATTTGTGCATCGCTAAAGAGCGGATGTGTTTTGCGATCGTGCGTCAAGTGTTTTATTTTACGCTTTATAAATCGTTTATAGATGATATAAATAATGTAAAATAGTGTGAACAGTACAATATTCTTGATATTGATAATATAGCAACCCGTACAATCTGGCGTAAAAATCTAAACAAAGGTATTACTACCCCCACCAATATTAATTTATAATGTCAAACAAATGATGATATTTATAAATTACTTAAAAGTGTAATTAAAGATGGATGGCTTTAACACATGCGCTAAATAATAACGGCACAGTCAAATTGAATCTTAATTCGGAAGAAAAGTATAGAGAATCATCAAAGATGCTTACTGAAAAGAATTTGTCCTGGTCCACTTATGAAAATAAGCAAACCAGAAATCTGAAAGTAGTCGCTAAAACGATACATAAAAGCTGTGATGTTAATGATATCAAAGATAATCTATTGGAGCGCAAGTATAACATTTGTAAAGTAACCTAAATGTTAAAATACAAAACAAAAGAGCCTCTTCCTTTATACATCTTGGATTTTGCAACGTCAAGTGATGTAAAAAGAATCCATGAAATAACAAACATATTAGGAATGCGTATCAAAATCGAAGAGTACAGAAAGCCAAAACAAATGCTTACTAAAAAGCTTACTGCTACAAAAATCCGAGATGTGTTAAATGTGCTGGTGAACACTGGACCAGCGAATGCACTAAAGCTAAAGAAATCCCGGCTAAATGTTTCATAAATGGCAATGCAGTCCCTTACGCCGACACCGCAAAATATCTTGGTATGACGCTGGATGCCAAACTCAAATGGAAAGCTCACGTCAAAAAAAAAGTGAGGAACTTGATATCAAATTTAGATACCTATATTGGCTTATTGGCAGAAAATCAACACTATCACTAAATAACAAGTTGCTAATATACAAGCAAGTATTAAAACCAAAATGGACATACGGAATCCAACGGTGGGGTTGTACCTGCAAGACAAATGCAAGTCTGATTCAAAGATTCCAGAACAAAGTACTAAAGTGCATAGTGAATGCACCCTGGTATATAAGAAACACCGACTTCCATCGCGACTTGAAAGTAGCATCGGTATCATCAGAAATTGTATCATTCGCATCTAAACATGAGAAGAGAATGCCCGATCATCCCAACATCGAGGCCATCCAGCTTCTCGACAACGAGGATGTCCTGCATCGCCTTCAGAGGATGAAGCCGTTCGATTTAGTGACCTAGTGCCCTAGTCGATTCAAACGCGTGCAATAGTGCGGAATTATAACAAAAACAATAATACTCCAAACGTTTTTGTGTTTTGGTCTTAAAACGATAAAAACAATTTATCAATTATGGGTAAAGCATACTGGACCACTGGGAAAAGCTGCAAAGCATTATCTAGTTTAATTTGGTGTTAAAAATAAGTAACTAATTAGTATGTATTTACTAGATGTTATACAATTGGCAGAAATCTAGATGCTTCTGATAAAAGCGAAACTATTAATAAAGGACTAGATTTTCCTTATAGAAGACTAGACTCTGCTGGCAGAAGACTAAACGTTGCTGGGAGAATACTACACATTGCTGGGGAATCATTTACTGCTTGTAAAGTGCTAGATACTTCTGACAGAAGACGATATATTACCAACGGAAGACTTCACCTTGCTTACAGAACACTAACACTGTTTACAAAAGTCTAGATATCACTAACAGAAGACTAATTACCACTAGCAATATGCTGGATACTGCTTATAGAAGGCAACAGGCAAAATTTTCTTTATAGAAGACCAACACTAGTGGTTGAAGACTAGATGTTGGTTACTATTTAAACGATTCTGAAGATTCTGATTGAGCATACTTAATTCTGGTAGAAGACAAGATACAGATCTGAAATTCTATTCAACTGATACTGCAATTTTAATACATTATTCTACAAACCAGAAGTTTGTCAACATTTTAATAATTTCTTATTGAAGTCGTCTCCAATCACGAAGACAATTATCGACAAGGCAACCTCGTTGGGAAACAGAAAATATTAATCTTAAAATGATCAACATGGATACTCTTAACATAGTTTGAAAAAATTTGATAAAAGTTAATAACTCTTTGGGTGGACTTTACAATACACGAGAACATGATTCTGACGAAAGTTTCTCTAGATAACAATTTAATATATACTATATGTATAAGAGTTTGGAACAGATTGGCGAAAATTTGGAGATTTTTCCTTTTATTTGGTGAAAATTCCACATTTTTATCTTGCTTTTTTGTGACCTGTCAAAAGTGCGCCATTACTTTACGGATTACTTTGCATTTTGGAAGGTCTTGGTGTTGCGACAAAAATAACTACGTCATAACCACATTTAACAATTTCCCCGAACAAATGTAGTATCTACACTTCTTCAAGACCTTCTGCATGTGGTACCTAATTTTCAGTATTAATATCCACTCTTTTGTAAGGAATTTCTAGTTTTCTGCTCTCCTAATCGCAATATCTAATCTGCAAGCTGTAAATAGTTTTCTACAGCAGTATCTAATATTCTGCTTGAAGTATCAAGTCTTTTGCGAGCAGTATTCAGTCTTCTATTCTTTTTCGGGTGCTTATTCGTTTAAGTCATGATATCCTTCATCTTCCTGATCCTCTTCTACCATACATTTTACCTTGAAAGACGTATCTTAGAAGGCAGTATCTGTTTCTCATAATATAGATCAATGTCCTGTTAGTTACTCTATCCATCCATGAGATTTTTAACTCCCTGTTTCTTTGACAACAGTTTGATTTCAGAGATGACTCATTCATTGGTGATGTTTCGAGTATTGTAGACGTCATTAAATGTGTCAGTCACGAATTTAGTGGATTTATCACCAAGAAACATGAAGAATTTTCTCGTAGAGTGTGAATGGTGACTTTGACTTTTTCTGTTATGATGTTAGGTTCAGGTTCAGTGTGGAAGTCCTCCATCATTTACAAGTTTTCACACAGTACTCTTCCGGGTGAATTGTTCTTTTGCTTTCTTCGTCCTTCCATGAGCATTAAGATTTCTTCTGTCATCCATGATATATGTTTCCTCCCATCATTCTTGAGGTATTTATCTCTGATATACATTGCTGCTTTGGTAAGTGTAATTTCTGTTGCTATCTTCATTTCTGACACCCATTTCATGATGTCCAATGTACTTCCTTGCTCTTCCTTTGTCTATCTTAGCATTGAAGTCGCCCATCAAGAACTTTGGACTTTGTAACATAAACTTCGCTATCTTTTACAAGTTCAGATTGTGGATCTTGGGTTGGTTGGGTATTCTGGGCAGGATGGGTTTTTGAACCCTCCTTTTCTCAGGGCTATATTGAGTAGGAGAGGTACACAATATCCCTAATTTAATGTTTGACATAAAGACTTTTGTATTTGTGCCACAAAGTTACTTTGACTGACATCTTTTTCAATAAGACAACATGTCAACAACTATACCCAAAAATTTCATATTAAAACATTTATAAATTATTTAAATATGTTATAGATACGAGTTATTTGTATCTTGTTAATTGTAAAAGTGTTGGAGTGGAAAATCACCGCGGTCATTTGAGTTTTAAATCGATAATTTTTTGAGGTTAGAAATTTAGAGACGATTGAACGGTAATTTTCTCAAGAAATTCAATGTCTCGCAAATCGCTCCGTCGGTTAAACATCGCCAAATTAATCAGTTGCGTTTCTAAACAAAAAGGTAAGAAATTAATAAATAATAAATTAATAATTTCATAACCTTACATATTAAGATTAGAAATTTCAATCTCAAAGATTTTATGTAACGTCAATTAGAATTTAAAATCGTATTTCGATGCTGCTGATCTAGAAATATTAACAAAAAAATAAATTATAAAAATAATGCTTAATAAAACTTTAAATAAAAATAAGTTTATTTTTGTCGCAAAAGATGGCGTCACAAGTTTAGTTGGATTGTCCAAAAATTTGTGATTTTTATTAAATTTATGAAACGTTAATATTGTTGGTGAAATTATTTAGACGAATTTAAATATTGTTCTTAATTTAATCCAAGTAATCAAAAAATAACTTTATACTTTTTTAAGTATTTATCAAAAGTAGCTTTATTTTTTCAATAAAAGATGGCGACATAAATGCTTATTGACATATAAGAAAAGGTAGGCTAAAACTTTTTGCCTGATGATATACATTTACGTAATAATATACATAATACGATAATATACACTTCAAGAAATGGATTCATTCTCAAAAACAAAGCAAATAAGCTATCAGTGCAGAAACTTTTAGAGGTATTGAAAAGTGATGGAACCAACCCAAACTACACAGAAACTGGATCAAAACCACAATAAAGTTCGAGACATCTCTTACTCTGCAATTTTATGCAATGTGGAATTGGATATGAAAGAAGAAGAATTAGTACATCGCTAAAAGAAGGAAATCGATATTGCAAACGAATTGTTTCAAGGGCAACAAACAAACCAACACGCAAGATAAGAATCATTACCAGCGACGTTGATTCGTACGAAAATTTAATCACAGACGGCTTATATTACCTACACAACTACTACTTTGTTATTGAAAGCGACCTCAAAATGTAATATGTCTCTACCAGAAAGCTACAAACCCTATGGAGAACCTGATCACCAAGCCTAGTCTTTCAAATGTAAAAAATGTCCATTGACATCCATCAGAATATATCTGGCAATATAGTATACATCGTCATATTGGACCGCCTAAATCAAGAAGCATCTTTAGCAACAGCTCCACACAGTGGCTCTCAGGGCTGCATCCCTTTGGATATCACCAATTCCGACCAAAATCCCGATGAACTCAACAATATAACCGAACCGGGTTATATATAGCAACTAACTTTAGGATACCTGCAGCAACCACACTTAACAAATTTGACAAATATAAGACCATTTGACGTGACTGACTACAAAGAGTCGAAACATAGTATATAACAACATTTGCAGCCCTAATAACAAGAAAACATTAATTTAATTACAACCAATAACAAGATATATCCGGCTATATATAACATGCCGGCTAACAACGACGCCAACGAGACCTATACTCAGATCATCTCAGCATATCTCTCAAATTCCAAACAAACATAATTCCAGACCAACCTAAAAATATATTACTAAATACGACCTAAATAAGACTAACATTGAATGAGTGAATAATGACTTGATGATGTTTATCACAAACAACACAGCGACACCAATTAACGGTGAAACAATTAATAAGTTTCGGGCAACAATTCTCGCAATCAATCATGAAACACTCTCCAACAGTAACATATAATCATTTTGTTTACAAACTTTCCAAAGATATATTGAATCTAATACATGCTAAGAGGACGACATACAGACAATATCAGAAGATGAAGGACATAAATTTAAAGATAGATTTCAAATACAAGAGATCGTGGTCGATCCCACAACTTGTACAACAATACCGAGTGGGTATCTGACGTACAGAAATGCAACACTATGGAAGAATACTTTCTAGACGCATTTACACTGAAAGAAAACTCACGATTCGAGAAAGACCATCAAAATGTTATAGATAACTGGTACGCAGGGTATCTAACAGCACCAATACACAATAAGTCTATCCTAGATATTAGCGAAGATGAATACAATATACATATTCATAAAGGAAAAAAACACGACACCAGGGCATGACCTGATAACAAAACTTACTTTAACTTGACCGAGAGGTTCACAACTATATACGTCGACTACATGTACAAATATTCCCTTCCACGTGGAAATCTGGAACCATCATTACAATACCCAAACCTAATACCGACCATTCAAATCCCAAAAACTACCGCTCCATTACCCTTCTCCCCGTAATCGGAAAGATATACGAAAGTATAATTAACGCAAGAATTCTAAACAGCATTGATTCAAAAATCCCCACATACCAGTTCGGATTCAAACTGCAAAACTCTACCTCCATTCCTCTTTCAATCTTATTCAACAACATCGAAACAGCACACTTACAAAATAAACACAAAACAGCGGTCTTTTTGGACATCAATACAGGTATGTTTTCGTAAGGTCACATCCGGCCGACTTGTTGGTCCGACATGTTGGAAAAATTGACGGATGTTTACGTAGCTACTTGTCGGCAACCGATATGTCGTGGAGACGATCTGAAAAATCGAACTCTGCAGTTAGCATCAAGATGGCAGACGATCAAGTAGAACAAGTAATGTCAGCTTTCGTGGTGTTGGCAGGAAGTCTTGCAAAAGAGGTATTAAAACCTCAAAAGAATTCAAACCGAAAACGCAAAAGATGGTATATTAGAAGCTTTTTAGCGAAAAGACGTTTCGAAGGTGCATATAGCTCCTTAATGACTGATCTTCGCTTGCAAAGTAGATACGAAAACTTCGTTCGTATGTCTCATGGATGATTTTTGTATCCGACACCGACATGTAGTCCTACTGTCCCGATAAGAAATACATTTCGTTTACATTACAACCGACAAGTGGGCCTAAGTCTTTTGACAGCGTATGACATAAGGGAATAATTTACAAAATGAATCTTCTAAATGTAAACCCATGTCTGCCAGAATCATAACTGACTTTTTAAATGAACGACAATTATATACAGGGTGTTTCATGAGGAATGGTACATACGTAAATATGTACATAAAATATCGAAATTAGGGCTTTAAAGGAAGGGTTCGAATATCCTACTGCCTAACTCGATGCACTTGGCTGATCTCTTGAAGATATCGCGCACTGTGCTGCGTAATTTATCGTGATGTGCGTTGATTATTTTACTTGATAAACATCGCTTTTCAGCCATCCCTTCATTCCGTAATCTAACGAATAAAGGTCCGGTGACAGAGCTGGCCCCCACTACCAATCCACCGTTCCGCAAAGATTTGGTTCAGGTATTGCGTCACTTGACGGCCGTAGTGAGCAGGGACCCCATCATGCTGGAAGAACATATTGGCTCTGGTAGCCAAAGGAATATTTTCTAACAGTATTGGAAGCTCATTGCGCAAGAACTCTATATATCTGTCCGCTGTATGACGCTTGGGTCAATCATTCCACACCATACATTCACAGAGAATTTTACGTGACAACACACTGGCATGCGGATTATCCTCATACCAACGGTTCCATAACGGGTGAAAGTGGCTTCATCGGTAAAAAGTATCACAGGAACCAAGCAGCGCGCAGCGTCTGTCTAACCGCTTGGTTATATAACTTAGGGTGCGTTTACGTTGGAGCTGCGATAAACGATACTAGCAAAACAACGAAATTGTTGTCATAGTTTTATATGTAGGTGTTTATATTGGAACGAGAGCTGCGATAAACGATAAGAACTGCAATGAGAGCAGCGATAAGAGCTGCGCAAAATGAATTGAAAATAATTTGTCAGAAAAAAATCTGTTGTGGTGATTTTTATCTTTTTTGTACCACAAGGGGGATCTAACAAAATTTTCACTAATTAAACAGTCGATAGCCATGCCGATCACACCTGATAATAGTAAAGAAAACAGGGAATACAATTAGCGTTGCTCTTATCGTTAGTCGGCTGTCAAGCGTGTAACAACGCGTTGCTCCAATATAGAAATAAACACTTGCATATAAAACTATGACAACAATGTTGTTGTTTTGCTAGTATCGTTTATCGCAGCTCCAACGTAAACGCACCCTTAGATATAAATTCCAATCTTCTGGCAAAGTCTGTTGGTTCAATGTGTTGCACTTGTTGAACATGGAATGGATGCAAGCCATGAGTACGCAATGTTCTCCATACTTTTACATGAGGAACACCAAGACGAGCAGAAAGTCTTTTTGTACTGGTAGATGGACTGTGTTCTACCGACTGAAGAATTTGTTCAACTTCATTCAGAGTCTGTTGAATGTTCGAGTAAATGCTCTTAAATCTGGTAGCACTCGGTTAGGAAACCGTCTCCTATAGTCACGACGAGCAGCACCATTGCAGAAACTGTAACAAAACACCATATATTCTGCAGGATTATCAACAAACTTAGTCGATACGTCAACCAAATAATGTTAAATGGCAAACATTGACAAAAGGCTGTTTCACAACAGCCGTACGTGATATAAATGTATGCACTAACTGGCTGTATCTTAGTTACCTTTGAGAATTGACCACATGTTTTTAGGAACTTTTCTGCTTAAAATGAACTAATCTATAACATATTAACGTATGTACCATTCCTCATGAAATACCCTGTATAAAAATCAACAACACATATTTTAACCCGTTTTCTCTTTTACAAGGCTCTCCTCTATCACCTACTCTATACAGTATTGTATACTGTTTTGACATTTTTTCGTCATTCCCTATTCGATATATCCCACAATACGCGGAAGTCACGACGTTGGTCACCCACGCAAAAACCCTAATTGAAACAACAAAAGAACTGCAAACATTCTACAATGAGACACTTGCCTGGTTATTCAAATTGAGACTACAACCCAACCCTTCCAAATTCCAGCTCTTACTACCTTACCACAACAACAAAGAGGACTCTCCCTACATCCAAACAGGACATGGTAAATTAGGACCTTCGGAAAACATCAAATATCTAGGTATGATTTTAGACAAGAAACTATACGTCTTAAAAAACACTATAAATAAAGAGAACTCGATGCAATAAGAAGAGCAAAACACTTTCGCATCTTAATGTACGGGAATAAAGGAGTTTCCACTAAAACGACCGTACACATTTATTTATTTATTTATCTCATGTGGATGCAGAAACAGGTCAAACCCAATAACTCTGTACCACAAACAACCAGTTGTACACAAATAAAATTATAGTTCACAATATTAATATTGATGGTACAAAAGTGAATTGAAAGGAAAAAACTAAGTCTAGGTTATATAAATATATCACGTATCAAGTGAACGCTCGAGGCAATACACCAACTGCAGCAAAGAGCAATTTTTTAAATGCGTAGAATGAATGCAAACAAATCTATGTTAGCACGATTTGCGGATCTTGGCATTCTTTAGGATTGGCATTGGTTCTAGGAGCAGGTGTCATAAATATAAAGTCGAAGTGAAGTAATCTCGAAGGAACATGATATAGAACCGACAAGCATTGGAGAATCATACTTGTTCAAAAGTTTGTAAAAATATAACATATACCCACAAAAGCGAGGCCCGTACAGCTACACCCCCCATTCAAAATATCAGCATTTTGATACTGCCATAATTATGTACTATTTATGTACTAATTTTGTACTACATTAAAAAAATTTGTACTAATCATTTAGTATTTTTTTTATATATGTCAAAGTGGGGGGTGTAGCTGAACGTTCAGTTACACCCCCTTTTAAGATATCAGCATTTTGATGGTACCATCGTTTTGTGCTATTTATGTACTAATTTTGTATGGCATTAAAAAATTTGTACTAATCATTTAGTATATTTTTTATATACATATATCAAAGTGGGGGGTGTAGCTGGACGTCCAGTTGCACCCCCCTTTTAAGATATCAGCATTTTCATAGTGCCATAATAACTATAACTACCACAGATTTGTTATTTGGCACATCGATACAGGACAAAAAGGTTTACTTTATGAAGTTAGTGTTGTTACTATATCACTACAGATGAGCACAGAACTTTTTTTTACAATATAACAAAATGTGCGGAACAATAATCTTGGATTTAACTTCACGTTAGTGTTGTGTACACTAAAATTTCTGCCATCAATTTGAGTTTGTTTTAGCGTTAAACAATTCGCGTTTTTTAAAATGCATTTCTCCTTCCTCTTTCCATGGAATGAAAAATCGCTACATTTAAATCTGTGGTAGTTATAGTTTAAGACGAAAAAGGGGGTAACAAAAAGTTGGGACAATTTATTGTATAAAAAAAATACTAAATGATTAGTACCAAAAATTTTAACATAGTACAAAATTAGTACATAAATAGCACTAAATTATGGCGCTATCAAAATGCTGATATCTTAAAAGGGGGGTGTAACTGGACGTCCAGCTACACCCCCCACTTTGATATCTATAAAAAATATACTAAATGATTAGTACAAAATTTTTTAATGCTGTACAAAATTAGTACATAAATAGCACAAAACGATGGTACCATCAAAACGCTGATATCTTAAAAGGGGGGTGTAACTGAACGTTCAGCTACACCCCGCACTTTGACATATATAAAAAAAATACTAAATGATTAGTACAAATTTTTTTAATGTAGTAGAAATTTAGTACATAAATAGTACATAATTATGGCAATATCAAAATGCTTATATCTTGAATGGACTTAGCTGTACGGACTTACAAAAGCGACGCTACCTAAGGGTTAACATACGAAAATACGTGCAAGTTGATTCGTAATCAATGTATTGACCAGAAAATTTAAAACAAAGGTATATGAGGAATTTAGATTGAATATCCTCAATTCTAGATTTAAGAGTGATATACGAGTGATACTGAGGATTCCAAACGACGCTGCAAAAGTTAAGTGTGCTGTAAACATAAGCAAAATAGATATTTCTAATTGAATCAATGTTAGAAAAACCTACATCTCATAATAAATCACATGTTGCAACCTCTCACCAGCGACGCTATAATTGTAGTGGATTGTGTTCACCCTCTTAGAAAAGGAAATAATATTACACTTTGATGAGTTTACTGCAAGGCGATTATTTAAGCAAAAAGCATGTAGATTAATCAAGAGGTCACTAATAACGGAGAAAGAGTTTTAAATCGTTAGCATACATTAAATATTGGGCATAATTAACGACGTCAAATATGTCGTTAACATAAATATTAAACAGTAAAGGGCCCATATGTCTACCCTGGGAACACCAGAAGGAACCGACACAGAATTAGAAAAAAAAAACAATCTGGCATCTCTCCTTTAGAATCAACTTGATAAGAATCATCCAGAGAAGGTAAGATATATTGGGTATATTCAATCAAGTTACTCTCATCCGAGCGACCAGAAAAAAAGCCATGTTGTCTACCATTGATTTTAGACTTAAGGATAAATAATAGACGTGCATGAAGTACTTTCTCTAACACTTTCCCAAATGCTGGCAAAATAGATATAGGGCGGTAATCAGATATATCACAACTGTCCCCAGATTTAAAAATGGGAAGAATAAAAACCCGCTTCCACAATGAAGGAAAGACACCTATTATTGATGACGCATTAAATAAAATATTTAAAGGAAGGGACAGAGTATGAACTCCTTATTCCTTAATTAAAATTGATAGAATACCATCAGTACCAATACTGTCTGTAACCTTGATGCCATCTTCAACCTCAATTTTGTCAAACTGCATCTGTTTCAAAAGTAGGGCATCCATTTTCACACAATCTACATTCTGCTGGATTGGAGCAGGATCAACAAAAACCGAAGAAAAGAAATCAGCGAACAATTCAACACCGACAACAGTTCCATTCCATGACATCGTAGAAGGAATGACATCCGCACGCTTCTTAGACTTAGTAAAAGCCCAAAACACCTTCGGGTCAGATTGGATATTGCTTTCAGCTCTTCTACAATACTCCATGTAATTATGATGGATTAGATATTTTGCCCGACTTCTTAGAATTGAAAAAGTAGGTAGTCAAGTTTTACAAAGCAATAGTTAGATCTTCGTTGGATTATGGGCATGTCCTAGATACGAGTGTACCGAAACAAACACCCAAAAGTCATCGAAACACCTCCACAATCACTTGACCCAAACCCAATCGAACAACTTTGGGAAGAATTAAATCGCCGAATAAGTATATCCTCCACAATTACCCAAAATTTGGTCAACTCGATTCCGAAAAGGTTGCCAGCTGTTTTATCGGCCAAGGGAAATCCCATAAAATGTCTCTTAATTTGTATTATTTTTTTGTTTTGTTTATGTGGTGTCGTAAGGCATAATATAAATAAAACCTTTTCACTGTTTTGTTATTAATAACTATATTTTCTACATATTCTCTATAATAAACATTTTTCGTTTTTGTTGATTTAATATGTGTTTCTTTTGTGCTATCGCTTAGTGTCCGATTATTTATGTCAGTCACTGTATATAAAAATTATAAATAGTTTGTAATAATGTAGATCCATAGGTCAATAGCCGAATAAAGATATGTAATAATATATTCTTTTTCTCAAACGAGTGATATATCGCGTTAATTATAAACATTATTTTGACGTTATAAACGTCAAAATTTAGGGTCACAATTTTTAAGAGATATCTATATATTTAATTTTCAGTTTTATCCCCCATTAATAAATAAACATTTCGTGATGCAAAAGCGTTATTTATTTTAAATTTTAATGTTTAAATTTAACAATTTTAATTGACAATTAATCAATAGTTTGAATTCGCAACAAAAGATGGCGCCACACATTAACCTTGTTTTTGTTGACACAATTTAATCTGTCAAATTTTGTATTCATACAACAGCTGATTGTCACAACAAATTATCAACAAGATTCATTGTTATAACTATGTCGGACAATTCAACCGTCGATTTAGAGAACGGGCATTATTCCGACGACTCAAATTCCCCAATTTCCTCCTCGGATATAGGTTAGCATCAAATCTTAATTGACAATTTTTATTATCACATTGTTTTGTTAACACATTTCTTTTATTAACGCATTCTTTTTGGTTATAGAGGATGATTCAGAAACGGGGGATAAAGGCGAATTTGACACAGCATTACCAACAACTCACAAAGTAAGCCACGGTTATACAAATTAACTTATTTTTAATGTTGCGTTTTGAAGTATTTGGGTAAGCTGGATAATGTTGGGGGTTACACATTATACGACGATGGCGAAATCATCCAAGCAATGCTGGCCATTCACACAAACACTTTGGTTTTTCCTGGGTTTACACTCCCTTTGGTAATTCGTGAATATGAAACGGATCACATCATGGATGATATCAAAAATGGATATATGTTTGCTTTGATTTGTACTGAGTAAGTTTAAAACATTTAATTTTAAATTAAATAAGGTAAACATGCCAGTGGTCGATGATATTCGAATTTTTGTTGATATCTTGAGGAAGAATCAGGTTTGATCCTGATTATTATTTCATCAACAACAATATCTTCTTCAAATTCAACAAAATTTACTTCTGCATGTCGGTTTAAAACTCCTTCAGAAATTAAGGTTAATTTTTCATCAGCCTATACTGGGTGTCCTTCAAAAGTGGCTCACCTCCATATTTTTTTTTATTATTAGTGATATAAGAAATCCATTTGGAATGCATAATTAGGTCGTTAAAACGGATTATTACGACAGGAAATCATTTTCTTTGTGCATCCGGTTATACCGGAAGTGAGTACTAATTTCGTAATTTTTTTAAATCTATAATTTTTTTTTCTTCAGTTGGGCAGACAGCATAATTTCACATAACTTTTACATGAAAAAAAATTTTCACGATCGCTTATAATTTTTGAAGAAAAATTTTTTTCATTATTTTTTAACGTTTTAGTAGAGTTTGCGGTAGTACATTTTTCCTTATAAAAATTGCCGTTATGATTTTTAAGGTTAGTTTTCGCTAAATTTATACCGTATAGTAACGCCATTTTCCCGAAATAACGGAGCCAATCACAATTTAATTCTTATGAGTCGCTCATGTCCTTTATAAATAAGATGTCATCAAGGTTTGTAAAGCGTATTGGTACAATACGCTTTACAAACCTTGGATGTCATAAGATGTCATATGTCATTATAGCACAGATAATTGCCGTGTGTAAGAAGTTTTTGTTACCTTTTGAGTTCTTCATTCGTACAGACAATGTAATTCCATGCACAATGCACGTCTAAACCAACAAACTAGAGAAAGTGAGACGCAAAAGAGAAAACGTTTTAGATTCTCTGATGCAGATAGATTAAAATGTATTAAAGAATTATACGACATTTTAGCTGAAGATGACCTTATAACAGAAGAAGATGTATGGATTCGACTTCATGATGCTTTAATGTATGATAATTCCAGTAGGTTTAAGTCATGCAGCCTTAGGTTATTGAAGGACCACATAGTAGATCAAGTTGCAAAGTTTAGCAAGTACGATTCTCAGGAGGCGACAGAATCTGGGAAAGAACGCTTACAAACGCCATGGGGTGACTGCATGAAAGACCTGAATAAAGGTCCCAAATCAAAAAAAGAATCTGCTTCGCAACAGAGAGACATGGAGCTGGCTAAGAAAATACGAGATGCAGCAATGGGAACGAATGAGAGCTGTTCATTAGATGAAGAAGAAATTAATGATGGAGAATGCAGTAATACTTCTTTTACTTCGGAATGTTCTGAAAAGAATACTCCTACTTCTTCTCTAGGTATCACTAAGAAAAGGAAAAAGAAAGAAGTTATTCCTAGTGTATAATATATGTATATTTGGCCGAAAAAGCAAGGTTGGAAAATGATTTAAAAAAAGAAGAGTTAAAATTACAACAGCAGCAACATGCTGACCAAGTGCACTTACAAGAAGAGCCTTCGATTTAACCTTTCGGCAGGCGCGCCTATTTTTATTACATGAGCAGGCGCGTAGTGTACAGTGTACACATAGGAAAATTTCTTCTTTTGGGGGAAATTTACATGTTAATTCACAAAAAAAAACAATACAGAGAATACACGACACTTTATTGTTATATTTTATGTGTTTACAATAACATAATAACATAATGAACAACTAATAAATCAATTATGAGTCAGAGTCTGAATGCATTTCACAAGTCGAGCAAGTTATCATAGTTTTTGAGTGTTTTTTACATATGAATTGCTTACATTTACAACATTTTTGTGTAGTATTTGTACACAATTTACACCTCCCTCGTTTTTTAGATTGAGTTGGTTGTGTTTCCGACGTCCCGCACTCAGCGCCCATGTAGGATATTTGCAAAAACGCTCGAATATCCTTTGGCAGCGAAATTATTTGAGCTCTCATAATTAGTTGCTCTTTCATTAAAGCAATTGCTAAATTATTTAAGAAAATTCTTCGACGACACTGATTTCCCGTAGAATGTTTTGTAAAATACACTATTTGCGAGTTTATTCCCGCTATATTTAGCAGCGTAAAAAACAGGGCTAATGGCCATTGTCTAGTGACCCTCGAAATAGAGTAGGCAGCGCACATCTTATCAACCGTATCTACTGCTCCTTTTGTTTGGTTATAACTTAAAATTATTTCTGGTTTATGAGATTCTTCGTCAACTTCCGGTAAGTCGTGCATCGTTGATAATAATATAACGGCTTTGTTTTTTCTTGGGACATAAGAGACTAATGCAGTATCTTGTTGAAAGCCAAATAAAGATGATTGAGGTTGACGATTTTTATTTGGCAAAAACTCCGGAGGAATTTCACGTTTGTTTTTACGTAATGTTCCGATGAATGTAATTTTTTTTTCTAGAAGATATTTAGCTAAGGTTAAGCTACTATACCAATTGTCCGTCGTTAGATTTCTACCAGAATTTTCAATTGGTGTTATTAACCGTTTCACAATGTCGATGGGTGAATTGGAAACTTTATAAATTCCATTTGGTTGTTGCCCACAATAAACTTCAAAGTTGCTGGTATAAAAAGATTTGGCATCGCACATGGCAAAAATTTTTATACCGTATTTAGCAGGTTTGCTTGGTATATATTGCACAAAACTACATCTACCTCTAAACGAGTGCAACATTTCGTCAATGGTTACATATTCGCTAACGTTATAACTGTTTCTACAATTATTGACAAAGGAATCAAGGATTGATCTGATTGGAGCCAACTTATCCGTTTTCTTCCTTTCATTCCTTGTTGATTTATCATCAAAACGAAGGCTTCTCAACAGAAATAAAAATTGTTTGGAACCCATTACTGCTCGGAGAATTTGAATGCCGGTGCCATCACTATTCCACAGATCCATCACGTTTACATGAGATCCTTTCTTTGTACCAATCAAGAAAAGAGTTCCAAATAAAGCTAATATTTCGCAAATTGTTGTATTTTGGCAGTCTCGTTCACTCGAATATGAAATCGTATTACGTTTGGAGTCGATGTATTTATTTGTATATCGGACAATATCGTTGATTATGTTTGGAGTAATAATTGCTTGAAATGCACTTATTTCGTCGGTAATGTTCCGTGTTTTTGTTGTAAGTCCAGGTAGAACTTTTACGATATTTTTACCCCTAATTTTCGAAGGTCGCTTATTAGGATTTTTATACCATTTCAATGATTCGTCATCTTGTTGGTTTACCTCAGACTTGCTCGCCGAACTTGTCTTTTTTATTACTTTCGGTTTTCCTCTTCCTAGAAAAAAGTCACCACTACTTTTGTGTGCTTCCTCTGTTTCATTGGCGCTCTGCTCTGAGTCACTATCATGTTCACTTTGCACAATTTCTTCTTCTTCATCGGATATATCGCTATCGTCGATACTTTCCTTAGGTTCCTCTTCCAAAAANTGTATATTTTGCCGAAAAAGCAAGGTTGGAAAATGATTTAAAAAAAGAAGAGTTAAAATTACAACAGCAGCAACATGCTGACCAAGTGCACTTACAAGAAGAAAGCCTTCGATTTAAAAAGGCTAAACAAGAATTCGAAAAAGTTAGGTGGGAGAAAGAAGCCCGGCAGAAAGACGCCGAAATAGAAAAAAATAATTTACTAATAAGCTTATTACAAACTCTAATAAATAAGAATAAATAACATGGTTTATCAAATAGTTATTAGTAGGTAAATAAATAAGTTGGCATACATAAGTTGTGTAAACTTTATTAATTATTCGATCAACACATCTTTTATGTACAGGGTAGTTATATAATTTACTGTGGAAGTGATTTTTAAGATACTGAAAGGTTTCATCTAGAAATCGATTGTGGTTATGTCTTCATTTAATAACCAATAGATTTCCACAAGCTTCATGTACCAGGTGGCCAAATAAGAAAGTCCGGAAACTTCTTTATATTCATCCACAGAACTGTGTTCCGGCACAGTATGACACTTATAACAGTTATTTACTGTAGAAAGTATTCCAATAATGACGGAGGTTCTTCATCAAAATAAGTCGAAGTTACACAGCCATACAAGAATGTATGGGCATTTGTTAAAAGTGCTGCAACAAGATAGTACTTTCCAACAGGTTGTAAATACAATTTCTGATTTTTTTTGAAATCTAGATAGGCAAATCGTTGCACAAGTTTTCCGAAGCTCCATTCCACACATTGCCGAACTTTGGACAATTCTCGATTGAACCTGATTTGCATTTCTGACAATGTAGTGCTAGAATAGGGCCGTATTAATTGTTTCTTTAAAGGGTACCCTTCATCACCATAAATACAATATGGATGACAGTATAGCTGTAATTGATCTAGTATAAGGGTATCCTTCAAAATGAAAGCATCATGTCTTCGACCTGGATATGACATGCTCATATGGATAACAATCCCATTTGGCAATGTAATACATTGAAATTTCATGCAATGGAGACGTTTATGTCCACTATACATCTCTTTTTGATTTATTGTGGGTCTACATATTGCTCGAGCAGTTCCATCAATAAATCCAATGCAGTTTGTTAAAGGAGCGCCCTTAGCATGTACCATTCTGGCCAATTCCTTCTGATAATTTAACGTAAACCATGTATTTTCAGATATGTTAAGTAAAAGTGTGCCCCAAATTCTTCCTACAATTCCTTCAATCGCTTTGGATAAACAAACCTGCGTAGTAATAAGCACAACCCTCCAATTCCTTAAAAGTATAATACAGTTCACTATATAATAATTCTTAAAAATTATTAATACCATCTATAATATGTTGATCGCTTGTTTCTATTCTATTGGGTAGATGTAAAACTTGATAAAGTCGAATGATGTCATGCTTTTCAAAACGAAACATAAATTGGCAATTTTCTGGTGGTATAAAATGAAAATTAAATTTCGCTACCGAATACAGTGTCTTCCTTTCTTTAACTGCTTTTTCTAAAGAAGTAAACACAAGAAAATCTTCAACATTATCAATATCAAACAATATGAGATTGTGCAAATCTTCTGTATACACTTTTGTCATTGTTGGTCTAGCACATGTCAATCTACATGTCAACAAATAATTGTATATAACCACACATGTTTTCAATTAATAACATTCAGGTTATGTTTCACATTATAACCTAAAAGTGGCAACATAACGTAACGAAAATACACTACCGCAAACTCTCTTCTCTAGAGAGATAATTTTTTTTTCTTCAGTTGGGCAAACAGCATAATCTCACATAACTTTTACATGAAAAAAATTTTCACGATCGCTTATAATTTTTGAAAAAAAGATTATTTTTTTTATTTTAATTTTGATAATTGTATCTTCCGTATTGTCGATCTAACAACGTGACGTACTTCCTGCGGAGATATTTGGGTAATATAGTTTCTAACACGATTTTCTAATACCTCACGAAACCTTACAGGTGTATTATACACCTCATTTTTGATTTTGCCCCATAAAAAAAATCTAAAGGTGTGAGGTCAGGTGATCTGGAAGGTAAAAAGAGATAGGAATAAGGAGAAATGTGAGAAAGAACCGGTTTGTTCTCACCGTGGTGGCCACTTTATTGGTCCATTATTACTTGCTGTTGTGAGGTGTGGCGCCGTCTTGTTGGAAAATTAATCCATCATAAGTTCCAACTGGTGGGTCTTCCAGCAAATCCTCAATTCCATTATTAAAGAAGTTGAGGTATCTTTCCCCTGTAAGATGACCATCAAAAAATATTGGACCCACCACTCTTTCTCCAATGATTCTCATCCAACAATTAAAACCAAATCTTTCTTGGAAATTCCCTTCCTCCATCAAATATACATTTTTTTGTGCCCAATACCTTTTATTATTTCGATTAAACATACCCAAGTTAGTAAATCGACTCTCATCTGTATACAGAATTTTGAAGGGAAATGCATTATCGATTTTTCATATCTTTCTAAATACCAATCGCAATACTGGAGTCGTCTTTCATAATCATTCTCGTACAAATGTTGATGTAATTGGTATTTGTAAGAACGAAGTTTATGTTTTTTAAAATCCTCCACACCGATGTTTTTGAAATTTCGCACTGTATTGCAATCTCCTTAACTGATGCACTGTTGCTATTTTCGATACATGCCAAAACATTTCGTTCCGTATCGCCACTTGCAATGTATCTAAGGTTTCCATTATTGACCGGCTCTGTCTGCATTTTCGCCACAATTTTTGGAAAGTAATGCCTTGTTGGGTGGCGACGACCAGGAAATCTCTGCGCGTAAAGTCTAGCAGCAGCAACTGCGTTTTTTATGCATTCTCCAAATATTAATATCATATCTACTTTTTCGATTTGCGTGAATTTTTCCATAATTTAAATTGAAATTAACGAATATTGTCAACTAATGAACTTAATTACGTTACTTAATTTACGTTATGTCAAATTGCTAGCAATTTTTTTTCCATAGCCACCTTGATAGGTTTTAATCAAAATAAAGTAAACAATCCAAACCATAATGTACAGGTGACCTCTTGACACCTAAACCCCCTTTCCATAGTCCAGGCCACATATAGCAATTAGGTAGTATTTACTGTTCGAACCCGCCTACTATAATCAAAATTTTGAACTTACCGCTTACTTTTGAAATTGAAAATTAACGCTTATTTTCCGCAAATACACCATACATGCGATACATCATTGGAAAGCTAAAAATATGCTCTTTTCAGTAACACCATAATCTACTATAGTTTGCATTTAAAAAAATACAACTTTGTGTTGTATCTCAAAAATCATCAAATATTTTTAAAATTTTTCATCGGCAGTATATTCTACTTAAAAAAGTGTCTTAAGAACGTATTAACCCCATTTCTCTAATTTCAACAATAAACGAAATATGAGCATTTTTTAAAATCACGAAAATTTGACTTTTTGGCTATAACTTAAAAACAAAAGAAGATAGAGGTTTGGTGTTTGCGGGATTGGGTTAGTCTCGAAAAAAGAGATCGGGACATGGCACCTACTTTTTTCGTATCTCATAGTTTCTGAGATACCCTATAATAACACCCAAATTTGGCCACCCTGTAGATAATATTCTATCATAAAATTTTCATCGATGTAATTATTAATTAAATTTTTAAGAAAAATGTTTCAAGAAAAGGGGGACTTTGAATTCCTTTTTATTACACTGAGATCTTTCCTTCTACCTGCTCAACTAATTTTTAGGCCCCAAAAATATCTCCTCTACTCTATTTTTTGAGATAAAATTGAAATGTACAGGTGTCCCAAAATTGAGGAAATACCATATGTTGATATTTTAAAATAAGAACCCCCATTTTTTGTTGCATTTATGGATGCAATTTGCTTCTATTTCTATTCTAGCTATTTTTCATGTAGCTGTCTTTGAAAAAATAGCAGTTAAAAAATACTGTTACTATTTTATTTGCAATAATAGAGTAAACTACGCTATTCTCTGTTTCTGTGTTAACTTGTGACAAATGTTTAATAATGTAATGATAAACATAAATTATGTTTTAACTCATAAGCATATTTAGTATTTTAACATACTGTTTTGAAATTTTTTTTATACCTACATTTACTTTTCTTCGTCCTCACTGTGTTATACAATTTCAATATTAGTTGCAATTGATGATAAAAAAATATTTCTTTTTTCATCATTTTCAAAGCAGAGAAGGCTTATAAGTTCTTCAGAAAAATCTGTATTATTCCTTGATTTCTTGCTATGAAATGATGTTATAATTGGGTCTGAAGATATTAATAGTCTGTTTAAAATGTCTCTATTATTGTGTATTCTTGACATTTTTCTGGAAACGTTCTCTCTATCTTCTGAAAGCAGGCTAATCTGGATACTTAATGATTTTATTATTAAGTGGCCATGTATAAAAATTTTATGCACTGCCACAGGCATATAATACCAATTATATAATTGATTGTATAATAGAATTGTGTCGTTTGTAAGATTTTTAAATGCAGTAGTATTCATTTCTTGATAATAATTTTTGTGAAATAGGCATCTGGTCTGGCATTTTAACGTCATTGATTTTCTTTTTTATTACTGTGTGTTGGATAGGTATTTTTTAACTAAAAAAATACTTCGGACTTGTTTGAGAAGAAGGTTACAACATGATATCTGAATCGTGACTCTTTTTTAAAGTCGACCTAATAATAGAGTTAGTATTAATATTAATTCGTAAAAAATAGTTATTTTGAAAAATTGTAAACGATTGATAGTTTCAAAACTAACTTTCAGTATTCACTGTCAAATATCTGTAGACACCAGCCTGTATATTAGCCATTTTATTGAAAATGCGCAAATATGCGCAATTTATTTTTTTGGAAACGGAAAGCATAGGCTTGAAACTACATAAAAAACCAAATTTCAACCTGGGATCTTGTGGGACTTTTTTTGTAGCTTAGTTAACTTAGATAAAGCTTAAGATCATCTGCGTACATTCGACATTCGCAATGCTTTACAACCTTGAATATATCATTAACATAGAGATTAAATAGCAAGGGATATAGGGTCAGAGCGTCCTACCTCGCAAATATGAATCAAACCAGCGTAGCCGAACAACCCACCATGACGTTTTGATAAAAGAAGGCTGTGATCCACATGATCAAAAGCCTTGCTAAAATCGGTGTAAACAGAATCAACTTGACAATATTGATCAAATGATGTTAAAATATAATTTTTTTATTCAAGCAGGTTGCTCTCCACTGACCGATTCGCAAAAAAACATGTTGTCTGGAATCGATTTTGGATTTAAGGCTAAAGAAAAGTCGTGTAAACCAGTTTCTCTAAAACCTTAGCAAACACAGACAATATAGATATTGGGCGATAGTTAGATATAAGGTTACGACTACCGGATTTGAAAATGGGTAAAATATAGGCACGTTTCCAAAAGGCAGGAAACGTACCATCGTTTAGAGATTTGTTAAATAAGATGGAAAGTGGTAGAGAAAGCGATTGAAAACATGATTTTATTAGGATAGGAGTAATACCATCAGTGCCTGGACCCTTATTTATATTTAAAACAATAAGTGCTTCCTCAAATCGCTCAAAGCATATCGGACCCAAACATGTAGTATCATTAAGGTCATTAAGGTTTGAGCAGAATTAAGTGAATTAACAGAGGGAGGGACATACACGGAAGAAAAATATGTTGCGAATAGCGAGCAGATACCCTTACCGTCCATGGCAACAGCCCCATTTAATGTCATAGGTGTAGGAATTGTGTCCGCGCCTTTCTTATTTCAAACATCCCGCTATAGCACCATGGAATCAAGCAAACCGTAGATCAATCTGTATAAGAATATCATATCAAATACACAGCGACGACCCTTCAACAAAGTGATCCCAAAAACCAAGCAGCGCTGGGCATATCTACAATAAGGGAGAATAAATTTGCGGGCCAAATATCTCAAAAATCTCCTCTGCAAAGCCTCAATTCGAGGCAAAAGTCAAAACGCTACCGACGTACGCCGTATACAAGGAAACAATCCTCCGCATATTGGTAAAGAAACAGGATATACGAATAATAAAACTTAACCGTTTAGAAGCATCCGATACAACCGCGTCTATATGGCTATAGAAAAGGAGTTTTGAGTCAAGAACAACACCAAGGTCTCTAATTTCACGAAGCAGTATTCACATCATTAGCTTCTAAGCGATTCTTAAAATTTTTAGAATATCTCTTTCTACTAAATGTAATTTGATAGTACTTATAATTCAGAAACAAATAGGTTTTGAAGCAATAGCCTTCAAGATCCTCCTCAAGCATCAAGTTGTCGGATATGGAACTAATCCTGGAAAAAATTTTACAGTCATCCGCGTAAAGCAAAAAATTGGAGTGGCGAAAATACTCGTTAATATCATTAATAGGTTTGTTCGAGCAGAGAATTAGGTATTAGTTTGTGACAAATTAGTGCATTCATGAATGCGCATGCGCACGTAATCATTAATTGCGAACTAGTACGATATTTGTCACAGCTCGAACAGTAAAAATATGAAAACATTGTATTAAACATTGTATATGGCCATTGTATTACTTCGTCTGATAGGTTGCTTATAAAATACACTGTTCGCTGGATTACAGTTTGTAGGGAACTTATACTAATATTAAATCTATCAGCTACATCTCGGAAAGAAGCCGTCTGATGACCAGCAAACCACAGAAATATTAATATATGTTGTTTTTCTGTTAATTTTCCATTTCCTCCGGCTTGATAATTATAATACTGGCTGGCTTTAAATCGATTTGCTAGATCTTCAGCAACTACTCTACTCAAACGAAAATGTTCCATAAATTCTGAGTCGCTATACTGTTGTACTGTTATTTCGAAGTACTCTTCATTTTTTGGCCTTATTCGCACTGGTGTATCAAGTAATTCACCTTCTAGGTCATCATCACTTGACTCAAAATTTACTAAAGGCACATCTTCACTTGACGACGAAATATCGGACATGATTATTTATACTCTGATTTATACTAGGTACTTAAGAACGTGTTAACAACAATTACAGATTAATAAAGCGGATATTGTGTTTACAAATATAAATCGATTGTGTCGCCCTCTCGACGTGCTACGTTTATTACCAACAAACTCGCAAAGTATCCACTGCGCATGACAGTACACAATCCGTCAACAATTTTTCGAAAGTCAGCAAATTGTAAAAACTATACCCAACCAGTACCCAACTAATCCTAAATTCTGATCGAACACACGACTGGTAGTCGAAAAAGTCACAATTCTGGATTTATTTACTGCTCGAACACCGTTACCATACCGCGCATGCGTCTCCCAATTTGCAGATTGGTTTTGCCGCTGCTCGAACAAACCTAATATAAACTAAGAATAAAATTGGTCTAAGATAACTGCCCTGAGGTAACTGCCCTATGGGAAACATAATTGTCAACCAGAGATAAGAGAAACTATCCATAATAGTAAGCTATTCTGTACGTTTAATTTATTAAGTTTTTCCAAAAGAATTTTGTGATGTATTTTGTCGAAGACCTTACTAAAGTCCGTATAAATAGTATCAACTTGGAGATCCTCATTCATGGCCTTCGGAACATAATTAACGAATTCAACCAAGTTTGTTTCAACCGATCGTTCACGCAGGAAACCATGATGAATTCTGATTGATGATTGAATTGATGATGATTTCTGGGTGAATGCAGTGGTTATACATTATTTTTTCAAAGACCTTTGAAACAATAGGGAGAAGATAAATCGGACGATAACACTATGCTGCAAGATTTTTGTACAGCTGATGAGTTGAGTGTTTTTAGTTAATTTTGGGTTGCTGATTTCAGATATGCCTTACATTTTTCTATAATACGTCACGTTTTTTTTATTCAGGTGTCTTACTGCTGCTGGACATAGGATTTTATAGGAAAACTATAGATGTAATGAATTTAATACTTGGCACCTTGATGTAAGGTGAAGAGATCTACCTTTTAGTGATAGTGTCATGTTTGTACCACTTACGGTTACACGAAAAATACGTGTAATACGGCAACAGAAAATTTTAAAATTTTATTTTATTTTTTAAATACTGCTAAATAAAATTTCAAAGTATTCTTAAAAATAGTGATGTTAGTAACAATTTCCGGTGTAACCGGGAGTGGTACAAACATGACACTACCACTAAAAGGTATATCTCTTCACCTTATATCAACGTGCCAAATATCAAATTTATTGCCTCTATAGTTTCTCTATAAAATTCTAAGTCTCGCAGCCGCGAGAAACCTGAATAAAAAAAAACGTGACGTGTTACAAAAAAATGGAAGGCATCTTTGAAATCAGTAACCCGAAGTTAACTAAAAATAATCAACTGATTTACTGTACACAAAAAAAAGTTAAAGTTTGCAGCACAGTGTAATTAGTGACAGGTGTTTTTTACTAGACTTGAAAATTGACATTACAATTGCTTGTTTCCATTCCATAGGGAAGGTAGGTACTTTCATAGAGAGACTGAAAATGTGGTATAAGTATATAACTAGTTCCTCCGCGCAACTGGCAATAAGCCTGCCAAGGACGGGATAAAAGAAAAGAACTGCTAGTAAAGCAATTGCTAGTGCTACTGAAGGTTGATCGTCAAGACTTCCGGCTATATAAACGGAAAAAAATATTTGGAGAAAAGTTTCGATATGTTCTGCCGTTCCTCCGTTAACACACCGCACAGAAGCGAATTAGTTAAAAATCTTGGCCAAAAAGGTATTTTTGTCTGATTACTCCAAAATCGGTGGAAATTAAAAAATATCTGTACAATTAACAAAGATGAAGTATTTTATGATATACTTAGTGAAATAGTACGCGGATGCTCTATCAACTGGACATTTCTTATAATCGGACAAATACCTTGGACCGAATCCCGAACTTCTCTTTGTTTAGCCACTCTCATAAGCAGACAATTTGGATATCCGGACAAAGAGCTTGTCCCCTGTAGTGTTCGCTTATTAGAGCATTCCATGCAGTGGATCCACAACGTACTGTGATCAGTAGGTTGTGAAACACAATGTCCATATTTTTTTTATTCTGGAAAATTTTCTTGCATTAAACTCTCTATACCTTTTAATGTCCTTATTCCTCGATTCTTGTGCTTCTTCGCCAAGTTGCCCAATAGGTACAAAGAAATGTTTCATTATATTAGTACTATGAATTAAAATTTTGTGTACATACAGTGGTTGGCATGTTATACCAAGAGCACAACTTCACAAATTTTTCAGCAGTATCAATACAGTACTTTTGAAACAAATCTATTTTTAAATGGTAACCGCTAGATATAGTTAACAAAGTTATTCTCAATCTAATTACTAGCACTTCGTCCTGGCTTTGCCCTGTCCACTAAAAGCCCCAGTTCTTTATAAAATAATTCATGGGTTCGCTTCTTATTTCTTGTAACTTTTTCTTGGTTTCCTTTGCCCCGAGCTTGCCACTTCTGAATATTTAATTTGTATGAAAGGTGAAGCAAACATTGAAAGAAGCGAATCCAAGCATGTAACGACGACAAACCGAACTGATTCATCTATATCTTTTGTGTTTAGCACTTTATCAATGTTATTAAAGACTTTCGAAGTTAGACCACAAACATAACACCTCTGTGTCGATCGATTTTCATAGTAAAATAGAGTTTGTGTTATATCGATATATTGGACTCTGTTGTTTCGTGGCTAAATTGTATCCGGATAGGTCTACAAAATTGAGTATTTTGTTTGTTTTTATACATTTTTGTATTTTCTGTATTTTATAAGATAGATTACTTATAATATTTCTCATTTTTGTATAGTTTTCGGCTGAAGATGAAGTTGTAAACTTCGAAACCGGTCCCGATTAAAATTAAATAATTTTTACAAGTGCGAAGTTCACATATTTCGTTTTATTTTCTTATTCAAATTTCATTTTTACTTGCAACATGGATATTACCTCATAAAAAATTTGGTTCAATTATAATTTAATACAGTTCTGTTAATAAATTAAAATATAGAACACTTTTTTAGAAAGTTGATACTTATTTTGGAACAAGTAAAATATACAAATCGGACACTTATTTTGGAACGGAGGTAGTAAAAAATTAAACTAAAACTAGAACTAACACTAGACCTAGAACTAGAAACTTTCGGGTTAAGCAGTGCGTTTTTTGAAAAAATATTTGATGTTTCGGATGCCATGTTGCAACCGAAAGTCAAGTGAACTTCGAACTTGTTGTTGTTGCAACAGGGCATCCGAAACGTCAAAGATTTTTTCAAAAAACGCACGGCTTAATCCGAAAGTTTCTAGGTCTAGTGTTAGTTCTAGTGATAGTGTTAGTTCTAGTGCAATTACTTTCGTTTAGGAAGTGGTTCAGCTCACTGAACCATTTTCGTATTGCGGGCTCCTGAAAGACGATATTTTCGTCTACAAAATGTTTTAAACCACTTCTCCCCAGGCTTGCCGTCTTTGAACGGTGCTCGTCTTCTGGCTGTGTTTATGATGTCTTGAACCGATTTCAACAATTCTTCCTTCTTCAAGGGGAATCTTGTCATGGATAAATACTTCAGCCATAAAGCTTATTTTTTTATTCCTCTTCTTGACTGAGAATAGTAGGTGACCTCATTTTTTTTTTCATTGAAAGGGAGAATCTTTAAATTTCGAGATGCTTCTCTTATTCCCACACCATTATGAATTGCGTCAATAGTATCTGTTAAAGATGTTTCTGAATATCTGTGGAACACTTTTTTGTTTTGACATTTTTCTGAAAGACTAGATTTAACTAGAGAGAACAGTCTTTTTAAAGCTGTTTATGATTTTGAATATGTATTTCTTTTGTCGACCTTAGGCGTGTTTATCCTACAAAAATTAAATTAAATGAATTCTTTTTTAGTGAAACATCAACGAAACTCTCCGATTACGGCGTAATTATGGAAGTCTTTGAAACGAGCGTAAAACGCGGCTCGATTAATTTAAAAGCGAAAGGACGACAAAGGTGCCAAATTGTAGCAGGAACCGAAATCCCATTTAGATCAAGGTTACGTAAATTAACCGTGAAAGTCCTCCCGGAACCGTACATTCACTCCCCGATCAATTCGACGCAGTTGCAAACATTAAAATCGCGCCGAACGGTTTTTAGCAAAGACTACAAATCTTTGATGAAAAATTATCGCTTCCGGAGATATCATTTGAGCCAATTTCCTTTTGCATCGTGGGTTTACGATTGGAACGAATTAAGTTTTTATGTTAATGCGTTAACGGAGGGATTAAAAAAGTATTACTCGAAAGGTTACTTAAAAAATTGCCTAATTTAAACCTTTATTATTTAAAAAATGATTTATTTTAGAGCATTTGCCAGAAGACCCAAACATCTTATCGTATTGGTTCGTTCAAAATTACCAATTAACTCATAACGAGCGTTTACAAATTTTAAAATGCGCCTCGGTTTTGGATCGATTAAAATTGGAGTTGAAATTAATGAAAATGGCGCGGATCTTATCCTGCGGAAAATGTAGGATTGGAATTGCTTTTCAACGGGATATCTTTGCGATGTCCAAGGATGGTATTCAAAGTAATTATTGTAATCCAGGTAGGTTTTAACACAATACAATTACAATATTTTAAGAATTATTTTTACGAACTTATTTTTGAAGGTGGAAATGTTTACGAAACTGTAACCGTAATGGAAGCGACCAATTTTACTTTGGTCGGGGAATCATCGAAACAATTCAGTTGGTTTCCGGGGTACGCTTGGACGATTATGCAATGCGCAGCTTGTCGCAGCCACTTAGGCTGGCAATTTACCTCGAAAAACCATCACCCGCAGCGGTTTTTTGGGCTCGCCCATAGTTGTCTTGATATTAAAATCGTTCCTAAAGCTTCTCTGATAGAGTAATAAAGTTCTATTAGACTTCTAGATTTAGATGTTTATCGGTTACACGATTTTTTTTCGAACAAAGTTGGAGTTTTTCTTGTTGTTGAATAAAATATGATTTAATGTTTAGGGTTAAAAGAGGCTATTTAATTATTAATTGTTACATCAAAGTTTTGCGTTTATTGTGTTTGTTACCCACGTGGGGTTTTCAATGTTGATGGGATCTTGCATTGTTGCCTCAAAAAATTCCGTATTCCATTCATTATCCACCAAAATTATGCTGTGGGTTCTTGTGCCATAATTAACTTCGATCGCTTTTACATAAACGCATGCGAGGTATTTGTAAAAAATTGGTTGTCGTTTTTCTAATTCCGGACATGGTAAGTGTCTAAAAAAGATATAAATTAAAAATTACAAACGTTCAATACCTGTATAGACTAAAATAAATAAATTTCTAATTTCGCATTATCGCCATATTTTGGCTAGTTGTTTCAAATGATTGTTGACAGGCAATAATAACAATTCTAATAAATATTTAATATTTGGGAAATGTTGTATATACAAAACATGTAAATAAAAGCCTGTTTAGCCCTGCGTTTGAAGACTAGAGATAAAAGAGAAGAATATTCTCGAGAACGAGAATTTCTAAATTTTAAATCCCGGTAACTACGGTAATACGTTTGCAAAAAAACGTACTTAATAATAATAATAAACTTTATTTTTCGCAAATTTTACAAAAACAAAGATTATTGGCAAGTATTAAATCAATAATTTCATCGTCTTCATAAATTTGATGTCACACTCTGATATTGTTTGATAGGTTGCTACAATGTGTGTTAATATATTATCAACCTAATCACTTTCATTTTCTACGTTAACTTCTTTCTATAGTTTATTCCAGAGGAACAAATTCCCGGGGCCCGTAAGGTCTGGGGACCCTGGCGCGGGTACATTCAAGGTTTATATGGTTACCTACAATTATTAATACCATATTAGTGTAAGTTGGTAGTTTATGTTGTACTTCGGCTCTAGCGCATACGATTTTAAATTTGCAAACAGGAAAAGAAGTCTTACGTCATTCTGCAATTGAGAAATCGCCTTTTTGTTTTATTACTTTGTTTTTGTGACTTCAATGAAGTCACTTCATTATACTACGACGATTTCAGTCTGAGCCTTGAAACTTTTTAAATGGCAACTTATTTAAAAAGAGCATTAGCGAATTCCAAAATATACATTTTTGCAAAGTATATGTTGTTTTGTGGTTTGGTATCAATCAATAATCTATTGTGCTACAAGTGCCGGGGCAGTTTGCTAATTTCAAGCTTAAAATTGTGTAATAGTCGGCATGGGATATTTAAACCATTTTTAAAATGGCTTATCAGCATAAATCGGGCGCTCAAAAAAGGATCGAAAAACAAATAGGTGAAAGTGCCTGCGAAAGCGGGCGAAGGACACTTGCAATATCTAATAATGAAGAACATGAACAAGAACAACTTATTGAAGATCTGGTTCAATCAACATCAGTTATAGGTGAGATGAAAGTGTAGTTAGTAACGATTTGTGAAGCCGGAAGTATAGGTATTTTTTCATACTAAAAATCACTTTTTTTTAGGTTCCGGTTCCGCTTCTAACTTTGATAGTGCTAAGGATTCTATTTCTGGTGGTGGTAATGACGGCCGTAACAATTCTAATTCTGGTAATGATGATCGAATTGATCCCGATCATATTACTTACAAATCGGTACTTGGGTACGACATAGGTCTTCTGCAACAAAACAGAAATATCTCTCCTCTAGAAATAGAGGATGCAGTGTGTCGAGGACCTCAGTCCCTTCCAGCTAACTTTCCGCCTGATCCTGACGGTCACCCTTTTCCTAAATATATATTAAATAAAAAGTTACAGAATAGTGAAATAGTTACCAGAGATTGGTTAGTTTGGAGTGTGGCAAAACAAGCTCTTTTCTGCTTCCACAATAAAACCAAGGAATCCAGTGAACCTTCTCAGCAGTCAGTGTCAGTGATTGCAACAGTGGGTTGTGAACCATCTAGAGGGTACAAAAAACTCTACGACAGAATACCTGTCCATGAAAGCAGCAACATTCATAAGGCAAATTACGTTGAATGGCGCCAATTAGAAAGTAATTTGGCTACAAATCGAACTGCTGGCAGCTTGTTAGCTAAACAAATTCAGGATGAGAAACAAAACTGGAAAGATTTGCTTCGACGTTTTCTAGATGTTACTCTATTCCTGACAGAACGTGGACTTGCTTTTAGAGGAGACAGTCATGAAATCGGCAATCCAAGAATCAGTCACTACGATCCGCTTCTTGCCGTTCATTTGGAAAAAGTAAAACGATCGCAAGAAAAAAATTATAGATTACAAGTGCACTATTTATCGGCGGATATACAAAATGAATTTATATCTTGCTGTGCTGAACACGTACGAGACTACATTTTGAAGGAAAGAGTTGCAGCTAAATATTATTCTATAATTGTTGACGCCACTCCAGATTATTCTCATGATGAACAAACAACTTTCATTCTGCGATATGTCGGATTAGAAAACGAATCCAATGATTATAAAATTTAGGAAAGATTTTTGGAATTTGTAAACTGTAATGACAAGACTGGAGATGCTATAGCCCAGCTAATCGTTAGAGTTTTGCAAAAGATATACGACAACGGCAGTAACATGTCAACATGTTAACCCTCTTGCTATTTTTTCTCCATGTGCGTGCCATTCTCTAAATTTGGGGTACATGCAGCTGAATGTTGTCCTGAAGTTATAACATTTTTGGTGCTGTTCAAAAACTTTATAATATTTTCTCTGCCAGTCCTTAAAGATGGGAAATTCTTAAAAATCAGATTGGGGTATCCCTTCATTCCCTGTCTACAACTCATTGGTCTGCTAGGATAGAAAGCGTTAAACCGTTTACTGAAGGACTTCCTGGGATAAAAGATGCAATAAAGGCCGTACAGCATTTAAATTTAACTCCAGAAATTCGATCAGATCTTAACGGATTGTATACTTACATGGAATCGTTCGAATGTTTAGTTTTAGCATCTATATGAGAAAAGATGTTGACCGCAATCAATATCAGAAGTGTTCTTTTACAGGAGCTGAACACGACAATTGACGTAGAAAAAAAAAACTATCTAGTTTATTAGATGATGTAAATTTGCTTAGAAACAACTGGGATGCGATTTTGTTGGAATGCAGATTAGTTGCTGAAAATATTGGAATATCAACGGAGTTTAAAAGTGGTGTTAGTCGGCATGAAAAAAAATCAGCCATAGAAGAGTTTTTTGGAAAGTCTACCCCAGCAGAAATTTTTAATATAAATACGAAGGCTTTCACGGCCGATATTAATTAAACTAAAACTAGAACTAACACTAGCACTATCACGAGAACTAACACTAGACCTAGAACTAGAATCTTTCGGGTTAAGCCGTGCGTTTTTTGAAAAAATGTTTGACGTTTCGGATGCCATGTTGCAACCTTCTTCAGAAACAAGTTCGAAGTGACAAATTCGTTTTAAAATTTGATAATAAATACATGAAAAGGTAATTAATAACTAATTAGTGTCTAATTGTCAACTAAGTTGTTTTGTCAAATCCGGGTGAAGAAGGCTTCGTTGAGTTCACCAACATCTTCCATGTGCAGCTGAGATCCCAGCCATCTTCTCTATTCATGTTATTCCCATGTCGATGAATCTCTATCGCCTCTCTCGTCAATCTTTGGAAGTAATGTCCGTTTCTTGCTAGCACTTTGGTTTTTTCGAACTCTATGCTGTGCCCTCCTTTGTGGCAATGCTCTGCGACTGCAGATTGTTGGATCTTCCTTAGTCGGACGTCTCTTTCGTGTTCCTTGATGCGGCACTCGATATTACGTCCAGTTTGGCCAACGTAATATTTCCCGCAACTGCAAGATAGCCGGTAGACTCCAGCTCCCTTTAATGGGGTTAGTTTGTCTTTGGCTATCGGAAGAGCGTTTTGTATTTTGCTGACCGTACCGTATCGTACCACGATATTCTTCTTCAGACGCCTCGCAATTCGCTCCGTCACACCTGAAACATAAGGAAGGCAGATAAAACCGGCTGGTGTCGTACTTACCGAGTCATCCTTCTGTTTGTGTGGTTTGGTGGATCGTCGGATATCTCTCATCGTGTAGCCGTTCTTCTGCAGCACATCTCCCAGGAAGCTTTCTTCTTTTCTTAGGTTCTCTTTATCGCATATCCTCTCTGCTCGCTGGAATAAGGCTTGAATCACGGACCTCTTCTGTTGTGGGTGGTGGTGGGATGAAGCCTGCAGGTACCTATTCGTATGTGTCTTCTTTCGATATACTCCCAGTTCCATGTCCCCATCTGTCTTCCTAGTGACTAACACATCCAGGAATGGCAACTGTTTTGCATTTTCTGTTTCCATGATAAATTTTATCATGGGGTGCTGTGAATTGAGGTGGTCTAGAAATTCCTGGAGTTGCTGTTTTCCATGTTGCCAGATCACGAAAGTGTCATCGACGTAACGGGGCCATAGCTTCGGTTTCCAATGACTCTTCTTTAGCGCCTCCTCTTAAAACATCTCCATGTAAAAATTGGCTACCACAGGAGATTGATGAGAGAGGCGATAGAGATTCATCGACATGGGAATAACATGAATAGAGAAGATGGCTGGGAACTCAGCCGCACATGGAAGATGTTGGTGAACTCAACGAAGCCTTCTCCACCCGGATTTGACAAAACAACTTAGTTGACAATTAGACACTAATTAGTTATTAATTACCTTTTCATGTATTTATTGTCAAATTTTAAAACGAATTCGTCACTTCGAACTTGTTTCTGAAGAAGGTTGCAACATGACATCCGAAACGTCAAACATTTTTTCAAAAAACGCACGGCTTAACCCGAAAAATTCTAGTTCTAGGTTTAGTGTTAGTTCTTGTGATAGTGTTAGTTTTAGTTTAAGAAATTTTTGAAATTAAAATTCAAGGTTTTTTATCCACTTCTGGACAATATTATTGTAGGCTTAACCACTCGATTTAAGGCCGTACAAGAGATCAACAGTTTATTTTGTATTCATTGGACCTTTGCTGATTCTTCGGAAATGGTGATTCAAGAAAAATCAATTATTCTTCGAAATAAGTATGAAAATGATATAGGTCCTCAACTTCAAGAAGAATTGGTGCATTTAAAAGCAATATACAAGACAAATTTTGCCAACGTACAACTTGGGCCACTAGAACTATTAAATAAAATACGTTCTCTAAAGTTGGAAACATTGTTCCCTAATGTGTGCGTTTCTTTAAGATTATTCTGTACCACACCTGTGACTGTTGCCCAAGCAGAACGGTCATTTAGTTGTCTAGCGAGAATAAAAAATGTTTTAAGGTCAACGATGAATCAGGATCGGGTATCCGACTTAGGGCTTTTAGCAATAGAGGCGAAAGTAGCCAAAAAGTGCAATTTTGACATTCTATTCAACCAAACTACTTACTATCCGTTCGGTCCGTTTCAAAAAGCAAGGCCCCTCACTTTGAACGCGAATGCGTATAAAGTGAGGGGCCTTGCTTTTTGTAACGGATAGTAGGTGCCTTTATTATATTTAGATTTTCGTTTCGACAAGTTAGCATTACCAGGGCCCAACAGGCTGAACAGTCCCGTGGCCTGTCTCGGCTCTCGGCGGCCCTGGCTATATGTAATATAATAAGTAAAATAAGGGATAGTGAGCATATTATTATTTATATACTGTTTTTTTAGCCTTTTTAAGTTTACATACTTTGCCATTAACTTTACAATTTTTTGGTAAATACATATACAAATCTTCTTGCAATTCTCCATGCAAAAATGCATTACAAACATCCATTTGATATATTAACCAATAATGTTCTTATTGTCTTTAATTTTACTACTGGAGCGTAGGAGATCTTCCTGTAAGCCCTGTTGTTGATAACCTTTTGCCACCCACCTGCACTTAAATTGATTAATGTCACCGTTTGCATCTCGTTTAAGTTTAAACACCCATTTACTGTCCACTATTTCACAATTTTTTAGTTTATTTACTAAATCCCATGTTTTATTATCTGTTAAAGCTTTTAGTTCACTTTTTATTGCCCTTTCTCACTCATGCGCGTTCTCACTGTTCATAGCTTCTTCGTATGTTATGGGTTCGTCCTGATCAACAGTAAAATAACTCACATAATCTTTTAATTTATTCGATAACTTTATTTTTCGTTTAGGCCTTTCTTGTCTCTAAACTTCTACATTTTCTTCTTGTAAAGCATCACCATATTTTTCTCCTTCTTCTTCCTCTTCACCGTCTTCTTCTTCATTTTTCTCTTCATGTTCTTCTTCTTCATTTTCCTTTGTTTCCTCTTCATCCTCCTCTATCTCACTTGCATTTTCCACTTCAAAATCTAGTCTTACAATTTCTTTTGTCTCCTTGTTCACATTGCTTTCTTCACTTTCTGGCACAAAAATTATCTCTCTTTCTATTGTCACAGTTTCTTTATCAATTAAATATACTCTATAACCGTTTGTGTTCTGTGCATATCCCATAAATATAGCCTTCTTGCTTTTCATATCCAATTTTTGTCTTTTCTCTTTCGGTATATAGACCCAAACTTCCTCTCCAAATATTCCTCGTAGGGATTGAAGGTCAAAATCTCTATTATACCACACTTGATAAGGTGTTTTATTTTTTACTGGACTCGTTCCAGTTCTATTTATCAAATACACAGCCATGTTCGCTGCCTCAGCCCAAAATTTTTTCTCCATCTTTTTCTCAGCCAACATTGTTCTTGTTGCTTCCATAATTGTTCGAAACTCTCTTTCTGCCCTTCCATTTTGTTGAGGGGTATAAGGTACAGTGAGCTGATGTATGATTCCATATTCTTTTAATAGATTTCTTACTGAAACGTTTACAAATTCTTTTCTGTTATCACTTCTAACGATTTTTATGTCCCTTCCAATTTGGTTCTTTAATTCAATTATGAACTCTTTCAATTTTTTATACATCTCATCTATACTTTTTAAGAAATAAAGAGTCTTATAATTAGAACAATCGTCCTTTAATAGAAACATATATTTTGAACCACCAAGCGATAACTCCTCCATTGGACCACACAAATCCATATGAATAATTTCACCTATCTTGTCTGATCTCGATAAGCTCATTTTAAAAGTTTCTCTATGTTGCTTTCCTTGCACACATGAACTGCAAAACTTTGAGGTTTCTTTTACGACAATATTGTTCTGCTCTAAAACCCTTTCAATTTGTCTAAAGTTTTGATGCCACCAGTTTAAATTATGTTCTTCTTTTGCCAATAAACAACTATCTTTCTCCAATCAATTTTTATCTATCTTGAAAATCATTTTAAACAGCTTACCGCTTCGTTTAGCAATTGCACATGTGTTTCCATTCTTCAATATTAACTCTGCCTTGTTAAAGTCTGACCGTAGAGTAATTCCCTTATCTAACGCACTTCCTTGTGAGAATAAGTTAATCTTCAAATCAGGAACATATAACACATCTTGAAGTGTAACTGGTTGAAAACTTTTTCCATTATAGGCTAACATACTCACAGTTCCCATTCCAGTACTCTTCATTGTTGTCCCATCACCAATTTTTATTGTTTTGTAAGTTTGTAATGATACATATCGATCAAACAAATCCACCTTATTACACATATAGTGTGACGCTCCACTGTCTAAGTACCAATCAGTGTTTATTAATGCTTCAGCTTCGGACAATGCAATCAACGCTAAACCGTCTTGTTTCTCACCTTGTTTTTGTTTTCTTTCATTGTTTTCACTTTCTCTTTTTCTTCTTTGATAACAATCTTTTATTCTGTGCCCTTTTTTCTAAATATATTCAATTCATTCAAATATATTCATATATATTATAATTCTAAATTATTTAAATTCTGTTCATCACTTGGTACACTTTCCCATGCCGATATAAAATGTTTGAACTTTTCTGGCAATGCCATTATTACCTTCGTCATTACCATCTTTTCTGGAACCTCTTCTCCTTGCTGTTTCATTTTCGCACATAGATTAGTAACTTTTGTTACAAAGTCATTTATATTTCCTTCTTCAAATTTTAAATTATAAAACTGCTCAGTTAACAAATGCAAACCAATTATTGATTTTCTGTCATAGATTTCTTCTAGTTTTTTCCACATCTCGCATGCGGTGGAACATTGGCCAGGAGAAACTTAAGATGTAACAAAAACGTTTTTATTCTTTAATAACAACTTTTACTAGTTTACTAATACAACTCAACGAACTCAACACGCGGTCACTTACACCAGACATTAATAGAGTATGTAACTTACACACAAGGTTCACGATTGCCAACCTCGTCTGGGTCCAGGTTTTGGACTGGAACCAAGACAGCTACCATTATGATCAATTCGGTCGCAAATGACTTCAACGACGAAAGAGCTGCTCAATATTTCAGGGCATGAGGTTAAAACGCCCTATCAAAGAAATTGTATATATAGAAGCCACATCGCCTATGTTCGCCCGTATACCGGTTTGAAGCCAACACAAGAGCATTTGTTTGCAAACAAAATAGACCTTAGTCCTAGCGACAGTGGTGTGTACGAATTAGATGAAATTGGTCGGACTTTATCCAGTGGCGTATCCAAAGAGCATCCTAATTTCATATATAAAATTACAATCACAAATTAATTGTTAAACTAACTACCAATTGAAAAACTATTGCCGTAATAATTTTATAAATTGTAGAATGAATTTTTTTCTATATCTTTGTCAAGTTGTAATCTTTTAAATTAGTCAGAGGACCTAGAAACAATATACATACTTGGTAAACGATACAAGTATGTACTATTTTGATTGATAAGTTCTATTTCTAACTAAAAGTAGTGGTATACTAAATGTATAAATATATATAAATAAAAAGAAGAGAAATGAATCGAAAGAAGAACGACTTTGAAGATTTATTGATTCGCAAATAGGATTCGTTATTTTAGTGTATGTCTTATTCTAGGGCAGGGGTGGCCAACCAAAACGATCTTGCGGGCCACTTTGAAAATATTTTATAATCTCGCGGGCAGCATAAAAAATTTTTTGAGTAAATATTTAAAACAGAATGATTTATTGTTATTGTTTTTATTATTACTCAAAGATATGATGGATAAACATAGATAATATAATAATAAAATGATTAACAATAATTATATTTTATTTAATTAGTGAGATATTTGTTTTTCAACTCTTTCACTTAACTTTAGCAAATCTATATCTATGCGGGTATTTGCACATCGTAATTGGTGTTGTAGGTTTTCGTCTGTCAAGTTCGATCGTGATTTATGTTTGGTGAATTTTAATTTTGAAAAAAACGATTCACAGGTATAAGTTGATCCAAAAGCACTCACAACTTTTTGTGCCAAATTTCTCAAATTTGAAAATTTTTCTTTTGTGATATAAATGTTATAAAAATCTATTTTAGATTCTACCGTTTCAAAAATTTGTTTTAACTGACTATTGCATTGTAAGTCAATCAGTTCCATTTGGAGATATTCTGGGGCCGACTCGACCTCAACATGAAAGGGAGATGAATATATTTCAAATATTTTGTTGTATTTGTCCAAATTAGTGAAACGACTCTCAAAAGCAGCTGCAAGTTTTCTTATTTCTTTTGCATATTTAATGTAATTGTTACATTTTGAATTTTTCAAATCTTTTAACAATGGAAAGTGTTGAACGTTATTATTTTTCAATTGAGATTCAAATAACAATAATTTCTTCTGAAATGCTTTGATGTGATTAAACATATCGATTATTAAATTATCTTTCCCCTGTAATGATATATTTAATTGATTGAGTTTTTCGACAATATCCACTAAAAAGCATAAATCCAATAACCATTCATCATTTCTTAATTCTGGTACTGGTATTTGCTTATCATTCATAAACAAATCAATTTCTTGACGTAACTCATAAAATCGCTGTAAACATCTTCCACGACTTAACCATCTGACATGACTGAAGTATACTACGTCACCATATTCAGAATCCAATTCTTTCAGGAACTCCTTAAATTGTCGGTGAGGAAGTGCATGTGATCGAATGTAATTAACTGTTTTTATGACTACTTGCATAACATGATTCATCGATAATACTTGGGCACATAGATTTTGTTGGTGAATCAAACAGTGGATTATAAATAAATCATCTCTTTTACAGCAATTATGAGTTTTGTTCTTGGATTCTATTTTACCGATCAGTAATTTTATAGCTCCCTTATCTTTGCCGATCATAGCAGGCGCCCCATTTGTTGATATTCCAGTAAGAATTTCCAAACCCAAGTCGTTTTCGCGAAAACAGTTTTCAACAGCATGGAAAATATCTCCACCTTTTGTAGTATCTTTCAAACTTATAAAGCTTAACATTTCTTCAGTTATTTCAAATGATTCATTTATTCCACGAACGAATACTACAAGTTGAGCTGTACCTGAAATGTCTGTACTTTCGTCGAATGCTAAGGAAAAATATTTGAAATCTCGAATTCGATCGCGCAGTTTTACAATAATTTCATTTGAAATGTCATTAATTCGACGACACACTGTTTGCCGGGACAGACTTATATTCGAAAATAGTTTACTTTTATCAGGAACAATATCCTTTGCTACAGCTTCCAAACATTCTTTCACAAATTCACCATCCGAAAATGTTTTCATTTTTTTTGCTATCAAGAATGAAACAGAATAGCTTGCCTTAACAATATTGAAAGGTTGCTGTAAAGCTGAACCAAACATTTTTTGTTGAGTTCTTAATTGTGACTTTAATTCCTGGAGCTTCGATTGTTTCACTTCTTTATCGAATTTCAAATAATCATTGTGTTTTGTTTCGTAGTGTCTTTTAACGTTATATTCTTTAAACACAGCGACGGTTTCTCGACAAATTAAACACGTTAATTTTGTGTTTTGAGTTATAAAGAAATACTTTTCTTCCCATTCATCGCTATACCTTCTATTTTCGTCCACTATTTTTCTTTTCTTTGCACTCATACTGATAATTAGAAGGAAATAAAGAAAATAAAATAATTTAATTAATTTTTAATTTAATGGAATTTGTATTACCTGCTTTCACACAAAACGAAACTGGAAAACAAATTATCAACTAGCACTGACGCACTTCAATAGTCAAAGTGAGCGGACAGATTATAACGCCGTTTTTTACACACCCACCGGCAAACAAGGACCTAGCCAGGCATTGCAAATAGGGGGGTTACTCAAAAGGGTTTTTGAAAGACAATAAATAAACAATAAAAGAAGTCGAATTTTTAAGGATAGGTTCTCTTATTATAACCGATTTACAATGAGGATATTGGGGCTGGACTTCCAGGCGCCAAGTATTTAACTACTTCCACATGTTGACAGTATTTCTTCTAAAGCTCCATAAATAACCAGATCTAACTTTTAAAAATAAAATTATCAAGCTCTTTTTTTTCTTTTACATATAATTTGTTATTAGCTGGTAAATTTAGGTTGTTTTTATTGGTAAATTAATAAATCTCGCGGGCCGCAAAATTATCCGAGGCGGGCCGCATGCGGGCCGCGGGTTGGCCACTCCTGTTCTAGGGGCTAAAATAATATTCGGGAGTGTTCGGCGATAATTGGCCGATGGTCCAATCTGTGCACGTTCATTGTTTCAACTGGTTTCGACAAAGGTTGTTAGTAAACAAACCGCGTGTTGCGTTGGCTTCAAGTTTTAATGTTTACAACTGCTTCTATATACAGTGTGTCCCCGGATAGGTGAAACGACTGTTATAAAATGTAAATTTTTTTCGATATTATCTGTCATCTTTTGGGGTTCAGGCCTGCTTAATTAAAGACTAATTTTGAACATATTTTCAAATTTTAAAAAACAAATGACTGTTGATACTGAAGCGAAAACTTCTTGTGTGTCAGGTAAAGTACCTTTTCTGTTTACAGTATGGTAAAATGTTACTAAGAAATATTATTCAGAATGAAAAGTTATGGCCATATGCAAATTTTCATCAGCCTACTTTGACAAAACCCATTATTTATTATTTTCGTTAATAGTACTTTATTACGACTTTTTGTTTTGGGATTCAGATTATTCGGGAGAAATAAACAAATCGTTCTGAAAATGTTCACAAGAAATTAAGTGTGTGTTCGCCCACAAAGGAAAACAGTTAATCATAGTTAATTAGTTTCATCATAATTTTATTTTCTTAGAGTGAATACTTCCTGCTGTAATAAATCTTTTGATTAAACGCCAACAAGTACTTCTTTTAATTCCAGTATTTGGAAATTTTTCACAAAATAAAGCAATAATCGGTTTTTTCCCGGTTCCATAACACTGAATCACGTAAACTGTTTCCTCTAATGTTAACATTCTGTTTAAAAAACACTTTAAGTTTACTAAATTACAGTTTGAGAGATTAACAGTGACAGAAAAGCAATTTTGTTTTTCCATAGCAGTCTTCGTTAGAAATAAAATTGTTTGATATGGATTTTTTCAAAGTAGGCCGATCAATCCGAAAATTTGTATATGCCCATAGTTTTTCATTCTGAACAAAACTTCTTAGTAACAATTTCACGTACTGTAAACAGAAAAGGTACTTTACCTGCCACAAAAAGAGTTTTACTTTCACTGTCAAGGCTCACTTGTTTTTTAAAAATTGATCATATGTTCAAAATTAGTCGTTAATCAAGCAGGGCTAAACCCCAAAAGATGACAATTAATATCGAAAAAAATTTACTTTTTATGAGTCGTTTCACCTATCCGGGGACACACTGTATACAATTTCTTTGCGCCCTATGTATTGTCATAAGACTTATTACAAGTCACTGTATAATTTTTTGCAAAATCTTGAGAAGTGTCAAAATTATTATTTCACACTTGTCAAAAATTTTAAGTTTTTAATGTTAATTAAATAAAAAACTTACGGATAATCCCATTTCAAAAATTCCAACAATTCCTTCAACAATTCCCCCTTTTTATTAGTCAAATTAAAAGTATTAACAATCTCTTCAAACTTCTCCTTTCCCTTAATAACTTTAGTGGGGGAATTAGGAGGAACGGTATTTCCAAATCCCATAATATTTTTCCCGGTAAATTTGGAAAACGTTTTTGGAACATTACTACAATGACTTAAAACGCTTTCGCCATCTTGAAGCTCGACACTAACAAAATTAAACGCGTTGTACGGTTCTTCGGATGCCAAAAGTTCGCGCATATAATCATCGACTTTTTGCACACCTTCCAGGTAATCAGCCACTATAAAACCTCGACCTTTCAATCCATGCTTACGATCTTCTCCGGTTACATTTAATAAAGCACCAAAACGTAACTTTGCTTGTTCGGTTGGTTTTAATGAAATTCCAAGCCACATTCCTCCTTTTCTTCCTTCGAAGAGATCTCGACCTAAAATCAATTTGATTTAATCGGTGAATTATAAAATTAAGTTATTAGTAGTACCTCCAATAACATCGTTGCTTTTTGAAATGATTTGTGATGGTCTATTATAAAATTCATCCCGATTTGAAGCTATTATTAATCGGAATTGTCCTGGTTCCGGGTTGGGGTTAATATAAATGAAGAGGATACACATTTTCGTTTCATTGAGATACGTAATGAAATGACTAGCTAATTTGGGATAATAAATCTTATCAAAACTATGATTTGATAAGGTTATGTTTATTTTTTTTACATTATTAAGTAATAAATAGAAATGTTACGGTAAGTATTAGCTTTTAAATGTAATTTGTTACCGATTAAAACTATTTTATTATTAATTCTTTATTCTAAAATAAATTTGTTATAAACGTTAGATTCCTTATAAACATAACCTCACTTATTTTGCAACTAAAATTTCAGATCCCTAGAAATCTTAAAGAAGATTTAATGGTAATTTGAGGTGTTATTTAGATTCAAACTAAAGTATTTCCCTTGTTTATAGAATTATAGATATACATAGCCTTGTTTATAGATATACATAGTTATGCAACCGGTCGAGTTGGGTTGGTCTAGCTAGTGCTGCCTCTAACGAGAAAAACATCATTTATGAATGAATTGAATAATATTAGAAATCCAATTTGTAGCATAAGTTGCATACTCAGAATAAAAAGTTAAGTGAGTTTATGTAAATCTAAATATTTAAAAAACATGTCTATCCTTTTTTTATAACAGAGAACCAAAAATTGACTTGCTAATTAAACAAATCAAAAACAAATAATTACAGTAGTGTAAGAAATAAATGTAGGATTAGATTGTCAAATTAAAAAAGGTGTTGTTTTAACAGTAACAAACTAAAGTATTTATTGATGTGACAAACTATTAAAGATTTAGTTTTTAAACATATTTTACACTCTTTCATTTACAACTGTATTAATCATTTATTTTATAAGAAAATAGTTCAACTACTCTTTACGTCTTTACTCGTACCCTCTCTTCTTCATACTGCCCACAGATGACCAGATGCTTAACTTATACCGCTCTCATTTGGACCTCATATTCTATCTCTCTCTAGAGAATTGAAACTGTGTAGATGGCGGTAGTGTAGTCGATCGATAAATACGAGCGGGAATTTGAATGCTCGTTTAAATAAAAATCTCATTACTCTTTAAATTTTTTTTTAATAATAAGTTCCAAAAAATCAAAAATTGTCATCTCAAAACTTGAACAAGTTTTAAGATGAAAACAGTGATTTTTTTGGACTTGTTATTAAAAAAAACTAATAAAAAATTATTAAATAAAAATGCAAACTTCAGAAGAAGAAATCTATGTATATTTATAGACAAAAATTTACAACTATAAATTTTTAAATATTTAATCGTTTTCATGGCAAAAGGGTGCGTTTTTGTACAATGGTAAAGCATTTGCTTCAAGGCTAGAGGAAAACCCATGAAAAACTCTAGCATACCATAAGTCAAATAAACTTCTAGACAAATTTAGGAATACGAATTGTTATTGTAAACAACAGATTTAAGACAGCCAGAATAAAAAAATACTACAGAGCAACTAAAATTACAAGTATTACAGCGAAAATGAGCAGTACACAGTATTAGTGATAAAATGTTGTTTTAGTTATAAAATAATTATTGTTTCCGAATTAACAATTGATATAAAACTTTAATATTTCTTTTTATTTGTTTCTGTTCCTATCAATTAAAATGCAAAAATATTTGAAACTTAATTAATGCTTTATTATTATTACTATAACTTAAAGTTAATCTTAAATTAAAGTGAGCAAAACAATAACAAACCTAGCAAAATTTATCAGAATTAAGACAAAACGAAAAGGAACAAGATTC
>NW_019280895.1:235949-256245 GCF_000648695.1 Onthophagus taurus
CTACAAATAAATTTTTTCCAAGGCCGTCTTCAATTTTAAGCGATTATTAACTTTTGCTTTTCAAATTGCTCTATATATTTTTCTTTACGTCATTGGATAGAGATTGTTTTTCTGAATCCACTGATGTACAATACATCCATTTTGAATATAATTTTAGTAGAGAAAAGACACCTGTATATACAGGTTGCCACACAAGAACGCCGCAAGCTGTAACTCTGTCATTTACCTTCCAATTTTCATGACCTAGCTATCAAATGTAATGGTTTGATGAATACTATGATTCATGCTACAAATAAACTTTTTCCAACGCCATCTTCAATTTCTAGCGATTATCAACATTTGATTTTCAAATTGCTCGGTATGTTTTTCTTCACGCTATTGGATAGAGTTTTTTTTTCTGAATCCATTAATGTACAATACATCAATATTAATTGTAATTGTAGCATAGAAAACCATTAAAATAGTTTCTGAACATTCTCTTAAAGTCACTTGTATTATACTGTNAATATTTGAAACTTAATTAATGCTTTATTATTATTACTATAACTTAAAGTTAATCTAATATTAAAGTGAGCGAAACAATAACAAACCTAGCAAAATTTATCAGCACTAAAACAAAACAAAAGGAACAGGATTCATGTAACATGCTTTAGTCTTAGTCAGAGTTTTAAGTTCTTAGTTCATCATTTATCATAATCATGGTTTGCATTGCATTCTTCTTAAGTCTCCAGATCTGTTTCTCTTTGTTCTTTAAAATTCCTATTCAACATAAAACTTTCCATTGTAAAATGATTATTGCAAATTGTCATTCGGCTAGAATATATGTTTTCTACAGGAACACCAAGGCACTCATTGCATGATCGCTGTCTTAAATATCAAAGTAAATTTTCATTTAGTACAAAGAATCTATCTAACTTAAATTTATAAATGTACTTATTGGTATTTAATGGAAATCAAAATAACTTGACCACTTCCTCTACCGAACGTTCGCAAATGTAGCAAATCCTATCCATTTTGGTCCTTACTTTACCACCAAAAACCAACTAATTCTAAGATAACAAAGTATGACAATAAAACTAAGGAAAACTAAATTATGCAAACAAATAAATTGCTGAACAAATCTATAATGAAACGATACAGATTTGTTTAGTAGTTTATATAATCAAACGATAAACACGCAAAACTGCACAATAATTAAACAAAACACACAAAGTTCGTTAGTTGTGACAGAACTACGTCCATTTTTGTTTACCGGAAGGAAGCTTTTAGTTCAGTTTACTGATAAAGTCATTTATTTTAAGTTATCTATTAAATTAAAATGGGTAAATATCCAAAAAGTGATGGTGATGGTTTTTGCAAAGCTTATGTCAATGATTATGATTCTTTTTCGTTTTCAAAGATGAATCAGATGGAAGCTGGATGCTGCTTTGGATAAAAATGTAAGATATCTTTTTTAATTTTACATCAATAAAATTATTTTGTTATATTTCAATAATTTAATAGCAATAAAAACGCTTCAAAATAATGTATGTTCCTTAAAAATGTAGAAAACGATAATTAATACTTGATTTTTGTTTCTAAATAATTTTAGGTATCACAATGGTAGAATATGGATTAAAATTTTGAATAAAAAGTCAAGATAAAATGGTGACCAAGGACATTAAAAAAATCCCTGGGTAAAAACTACATTTACCATTTTTTTTTAAGTTTAAAAACACAAAAAGGTTAGGTGGGTTATTTGTTTTAATTATACATTTTGCTTAGAAATATTAGATATCTTCTTCTTCTTCTCCTGATCCTTATGCCTGATGGAGTCGGATAAACCTTTTTAATGTTCCTCCATCGCCTCTTCCACTCCCTCTGGCTCCTCTCTTTTTCCCAACTTCTGCTATTCTTTCCTCCCATTTCTTCCTAGGTCATATCCTTATTCTTTGTTTCAAATACCTTTTTTATTGTTGTGTTATGTTCCATTCTAATTATGTGGGCCTACCAGTTCAGTTCCCTTCTTTCTATTTTACTACTTATCTCCTCTTGTTCTATTCCCAGTCTTATTTACTCATTTCTTATTTAAAAAAAATTTGTAGAAATTTCATTTCCATTGCTGTGATGTTTCCTTCTTGTTTATCTTGGAGTGTCCATTATTCAGTAGCATATGTTAATATTGGAACTGCCACCGCGTTGTACACTTTCAATTTTATCTTTTTATCTATCTCCTTCTTCCCAAAAATTGTTTTGTATTTGTAGTTTTGTGTCCGTAGAACGTGGTTAGCAAAAACAGGGAATTGTTCTTTTGAGTATTTTATTATTATCTACTTAACTTTAACACAGTCTTACATTCACTTATTCTACTTTTTTATTTATTTTTGTACTACTCTTTTTACCGACTTAAAAACTACTTCTTTCTTACTCTAATTTACCATTGATACCATAGATGGCGGCACTTATACATAAACTTCAACAGTATTAGATATACACTTGGAAAATTATTCGTTATTTCTTTTTCCGCAATAATTTCTCAAAATTAGTTAACATGTTGACTGCCCAACACGAGATAACACGTATTAGCGCTCTTCCTCAGGACGCCCAATACAAGTTATCTCGTATTGCGCTTTTTTGACTTGCCATGTTCGCGCCACTATCAGTGAGTTCCTTGTTTATAAGTGTAAATATGAATGGATGGTCTCCTGGAAGAAAATAAACAATCAAGTTTGGCTTGTATTGTATCTTGGAGAGTTGTTAATAAATGACACTAATAGTCGTTAATACTTTATTTAATCTAATCACTTTATTCACAATAGAATCTACGAATCTACGTTTTAACGTTTACATTACGTTCTTATTAAGGTTATGTCTTGTTGTATGTTTGGTTGTAGTGATGGGCGATATATCACGAACTGTTACTTTTTCACTGCCACTTAAAAATAACACGGAACGATCGTTCCTACAGACGTTCCTAAACCGTTACTGTGATCACGGCTTTTGTTCCACTGGTGTCGCTACTCTTGTCTGTCGCTCAGCGTTGCCAACCCACAAATCTAAAAGTCGGTAGTTCCAATCGTAAAATATCTCTAGGTAGGTCTCGGATAAAATCGGTAGGTTTAAAAATAAATTTAAAAAATACAATTTGTTGGTAAATAATAGAGAAGTAAAAAGTTAAATAGGTTTATTACATTTTATAAATTTAAACAGTATAAAGATTAACAAAGAAAACAATAAACTAAACATTATTCTAATAAAATGAAACAATAAATAAATAAATAAACACTCTAATAAAATAAAACATTTTTTAATAACAAAAACCTACTTACTGTACGACCACTTGAGTGTGAGACCTGACAAATGTCAAAACACATTATTAAACATTACTAAAATATTATTATCCTGACATTGACAGGTCTCAGGCTCAAATGGTCGTACAGTAGTTATTTAAATTTCACTTGAGGCGGTATACAAATTTTGTTTGTTCATCAACGAAATTATGTTACGATCTATACGAAAATTGTAGCAAGTATCGTCACTTATGTATTGCTTGGTATGTACTAATCCTGTTATAGTATCTGTGTTTAATTTATTACGTATTTTGTTTTTAATTAAATTTATGGAAGAAAATACTCTTTCTACATTCGCAAATGAATGTGGAAAACTTAAAATATTGTAAACAAACCTAGTTAAAATTGGAAATAATGTTGATTCATCAGCCTGTTTCAAATTTTTAACTTCTTCCCAAAATTTTAAAACATCTTGAGAAAATTCTTGTACTTGTTCAACATTTCGTAGCAAACGCCATTCAGAATCAAGGATTTGTAGTTCCTCCTCCTTTATTAAATTCGGAAATAAAATTGCAATATTTGAAATACTACCGATGGAATCTGCTTTTACCTCAATTGGATCAACAATATTAAATAATTTAATGATGTTATCTTTTAAAGAAAATCTGGTGCATATTTGGCTACATGCTTCGATATAAAAATCTAAACATCTTAATCGAAAGAATGTTTTTTGGTCAGAAGTCAGATTTAATTCTAATAATGATTTATTAACATTTGCTCCGCAGTAGATTTCTTCAATTGGCATATAGTTTCTGGGGTTTTTAAAGTCGACATTTTCTATGGGCGTTCTTTTTAAATAATCTCTTTTCATAAAACAATCATATATGGATTTAATTACTTGGGTAATATTTTTATGTAAAGTGTATAATTTTGGGGATTCTGATTGCATTTCTTTATTTAAATTATTAAAGAACGGCAAAACAAATTCTAAAAATTGTAAAAATAGTTTACTTGTTGGGTCGTTTAGTTTTTTTAAATATTATCAGCGGCTAAAACATCACTTGATGCTACTGCATCAGTAAAAAATAATTGTAAGAGGCTATACTGTTGCAAAATTCGACATACGACACTGTGTACGGATAGCCATCTAGTTTGTGAAGGATGCAAAATTTTATGAATCTTCACCCCACAGAATGCCTGAAATTCGCCGAACTCAGCAATCCTTTTCGGGCTAGAACTAAAATAATTGTATATATCCCTAGTTAAGTCCTCTACAAATCGTGGTAATTTTTCGCATGACTTAGATGCGCACCAATGGAATGAGTGGCATATACATTTCATTATAAATAATGATGGTATATCCTGTTTTAATAGNACGTTTACATTACGTTCTTATTAAGGTTATGTCTTGTTGTATGTTTGGTTGTAGTGATGGGCGATATATCACAAACTGTTACTTTTTCACTGCTACTTAAAAATAACACGGAACGATCGTTCCTACAGACGCTACAGACGTTCCTGAACCATTACTGTGATCACGGCTTTTGTTCCACTGGTGTCGCTACTCTTGTCTGTCGCTCAGCGTTGCCAACCCACAAATCTAAAAGTCGGTAGTTCCAATCGTAAAATATCTCTAGGTAGGTCTCGGATAAAATCGGTAGGTTTAAAAATAAATTTAAAAAATACAATTTGTTGGTAAATAATAGAGAAGTAAAAAGTTAAATAGGTTTATTACATTTTATAAATTTAAACAGTATAAAGATTAACAAAGAAAACAATAAACTAAACATTATTCTAATAAAATGAAACAATAAATAAATAAATAAACACTCTAATAAAATAAAACATTTTTTAATAACAAAAACCTACTTACTGTACGACCACTTGAGTGTGAGACCTGACAAATGTCAAAACACATTATTAAACATTACTAAAATATTATTATCCTGACATTGACAGGTCTCAGGCTCAAATGGTCGTACAGTAGTTATTTAAATTTCACTTGAGGCGGTATACAAATTTTGTTTGTTCATCAACGAAATTAAGTTACGACCTATAGGAAAATTGTAGCAAGTATCGTCACTTATGTATTGCTTGGTATGTACTAATCCTGTTATAGTATCTGTGTTTAATTTATTACGTATTTTATTTTTAATTAAATTTATGGAAGAAAATACTCTTTCTACATTCGCAGATGAATGTGGAAAACTTAAAATATTGTAAACAAACCTAGTTAAAATTGGAAATAATGTTGATTCATCTGCTTGTTTCAAATTTTTAACTTCTTCCCAAAATTTTAAAACATCTTGAGAAAATTCTTGTACTTGTTCAACATTTCGTAGCAAACGCCATTCAGAATCAAGGATTTGTAGTTCCTCCTCCTTTATTAAATTCGGAAATAAAATTGCAATATTTGAAATACTACCGATGGAACCTGCTTTTACCTCAATTGGATCAACAAAATTAAATAATTTAATGATGTTATCTTTTAAAGAAAATCTGGTGCATATTTGGCTACATGCTTCGATATAAAAATCTAAACATCTTAACCGAAAGAATGTTTTTTGGTCAGAAGTCAGATTTAATTCTAATAATGATTTATTAACATTTGCTCCGCAGTAGATTTCTTCAATTGGCATATAGTTTCTGGGGTTTTTAAAGTCGACATTTTCTATGGGCGTTCTTTTTAAATAATCTCTTTTCATAAAACAATCATATATGGATTTAATTACTTGGGTAATATTTTTATGTAAAGTGTATAATTTATAAACATCACTTGATGCTACTGCATCAGTAAAAAATAATTGTAAGGGGCCATACTGTTGCAAAATACGACATACGACACTGTGTACGGATAGCCATCTAGTTTGTGAAGGATGCAAAATTTTATGAATCTTCACCCCACAGAATGCCTGACATTCGCCAAACTCGGCAATCCTTTTCGGGCTAGAACTAAAATAATTGTATATATCCCTAGTCTTCTACAAATCGTGGTATTTTTTCGCATGACTTAGATGCGCACAAATGGAATGAGTGGCATATACATTTCATTATAAATAATGATGGTATATTCTGTTTTAATAGTGTCATTAAAGAATGTTTAGATCCCATCATTGAGTGCGCGCCATCTGATGCAAAACCAATCATATTGTTTTTGTAAGGTATTTTATTATCATTAAAAAATTCCACAATATGTTTATGTAAAGTTAAAGCATCAGAGCCACAGAGTTTAATTAAACCCAAGAAACTGTCTTTAATTTTAGCTTTGTCGTTGTTGTATCTTACCACTAAACACAAGTGCTTTACCATACTTCGGTCAGTGGATTCATCCGCTATTAAGGAAAACTTTGTGTTTCTCAGGTCTCTGCAGATTGCTTCAAAGTTTTGGCGTCCTAGCACATTTTTTACGATTCCTGTGGTTTTGGTACGGCCACATGCTAATCCTTTAGCAATGGTCGAATCAGGGCATATTTTTGTAATCAATTTTGGAAGATGGTACATGATAGTGAATGATAAATTGTGTTCGGCAATAAATCCAGTTAAACGTATTTCCGCTAAAATATAGAAATCCATATAACTAGTATGAACGTAAAAGAAATATTGGGAAAACATTGATAAAACGTATAAGTTCAGAATTACCTACCTTCTTTAATTTCCTGTTCCCCAGGTGCAGTGGATGCGCTAGGTTTCAGAAACGAGGTGATAGACTTTTGTTTTATTATCGTGTTACTATTATCTTTGTGGACGGTTGTTTGAGAATGTTTTGTAAGTGCGTTTTCCTACTTTTGATATTAATATTTTTATCACATGGTAAACAAAGCGCAAAGCTGCCTTTTTTACTTTTCTGAACCCAACCTTTATATTGCGGTATTCTCTCCCATTCATCCTTATATTTTTGATCATATTTGATTTTTTTACTTTTTGGTTCTATTTCACATTCACTCGATGAACTTGAAGACATGTTACTACTAAGTATGAAGTGAAACAAACGTAAATTTTACACAACGAATAAACGAACAAGGGAATTCCCGTAAGATCAAAATTCTGAACATCTACAAAGGCCATCTATTGTACGCACTAATAAGTTTTACAAGAAAATAACTAATAAAATTTAATTTATTTGGGCGTCGATATAGAATTACATTATTTTCTAAAATTTAAAAATCGGTAGATGACATATCAAATCGGTATATCGGTAAATGGCTTTCTAAATCGGTAGATATACCGATAAATCGGTAGGGTTGGCAACGCTGCTGTCGCTATTCGCTAGCCCGTTAACATCGCGTTGCGTCGCCGTTATGCATAACCACAACCACACGATCAGTTAAATGTGTGACCTCCTACCGCATCGAGAGCTGCGACGTGTAGAACTATCTAGTAGTTGCCTACCACGGGGAATAAATTCTATCTCCTAATAATTTTACCAAACATTGCTATTTATCGGCGTGATTTGCAATATGCATATGTATTTGAAAAACATATTGATTTAACAATTAAAAAACTTGAAAAAATTAGTTTTTTTTAAATAAAATTAATAATTTATTGAAACAATCAAAAAATAATTGCTCTGGTATGCATCTTTTTATTAAAGTAAAAAATAAATAATAACTATGTAACGTAATACTGTAGTATGTAACAAAAACAAAACTAAAAATTTGAAAACATAACGAAAGCTAAAGAAACGAAACGTTATTTTACATTATTTACAATAGCGTATAGTATACTTACTGTTTACATTGGTTTTATACATCAAAAAAATAGTGTATAATATGAAAGAGATAAACTTTAGGAACAAAAACGAAAAATTAAAGATAAATGGAATTTGAATTTAAAAATAACAGTTTTTGAACTGTACTTTCGTTCAATCTATGTCTCCTTTCCGTCAAAAGTTGGCCCGCCTTTGAAAACAATCGTTCACAAGGAACAGATCTTGCTAAAATACATATTTTTTCCTGAGCAAGTTGCGATAAGTTTGGAAACAATTGTTGTGTTTCTTTCCACCATAAAAGAGAGTCCTCATGCCCCTGTATAATATTTTCCTCCATATATCGCTGCATTTCTATTATGGCTCTTGTTGTTGCTGATCCTTTCGTTTGGTTATTAGCTACATTTTTGTCAAAATGCGACCAAATAGAGAATTTTTGTAGTTGGTTATCTTCCGCCTGTGGTTTAGGCGCCTTTATTAGTTCTTCGTGGCGTTCTTTGGCCGTAATTTTTGTCGCTATTATACCGATGATTTTTTGTTTGGTATTTGTCGCCACGTCAGAATTAGATAAACCAATGTTTTTAAATTTTGGGTCGAGAAAAGCACATATAGCTAATGTGTTACTGTTTTCAATTAATCCAAGACCTCTTTCAAAGCTTGTTTGTATTTCTCTTAATACTTCTCGTATTGGCAGTAAAAATTGCGTTTGGGACAGGCTTTCGAGAACTCTTTTAAGGCCGATCTATACTGGTATAACAATTGAACCAGTACAGTATTTTTCCCCACTTATTGTTTTGGTAATATCTTCGAATGGTTCCAGAACTTTGCACAATTGTCTGATTGCATTCCAATCATTGATATTTAAGACTGGTATCTCTTTGTCAATAATGGCAACAGTGCTTTAATTGCTTCTTCCAATTCTAAAAATCTTCGTAGCAAAAAAAAAATGTGGAATTCCACTTTGTTGCAACATCTAGAAATACTTTTAGTGGCACCTCAACCCCAGAATTTGTTTGAAATTTATGTAATTTATCGTTAGCAATATTGCTTTTTCTCAAATGTTTTACAATCTCTCTTACTTTGTTAACAGTTTCCGTTATTTCTACATTTTTTAAACCGTTTTTTACTATTAGATTGAGTGTATGTGTCATACAACCGAAATGTTTCCAACCGGCTAATTGTATGGCGTTTGTAATATTCGAAGCATTATCGGAAACGGCAAATATAATTTTATGGCAAATGTTCCATTCGTTAACTGTAATTTTTTTTTAAACTGCTGCCTTTAAAAGTTGTAATAATAAGGACATTAATTTGTATTGGTCATCTAAAAAATGTGCGGTAACAGCAATAAAATTCTCTGTGTTTATAGAGGTCGATGTATCTGTTGTTATACAGAACGTTTTTCCTGAATTCAGTAATGTTTTTGTATTATATTTACATTCCTCGTAAATATCCGGAATCAACGTTTTTGATATTACCGTTCTGCTAGGTAACGGATTTAAAGCTTTAACAAAATCTATAAACCCTTTATCCTCCACTATACTAAAGGGTTGATAATCAAAAATAAACAATCTTAATAATTCTTTATTAAATTTATCATTTGATTTGACCGAATTGTTTTTGATTAAAAATGTATCAAGTTTTAATTGTGTTGGCTGGTTGCGAATAGACGGGACTAATGCTGACGTAAATGGTTGTGGTTCTTTATCTAACTGAACGGATGGTGCAGATGTAGTTGCTGCTGTCTCATTTTGGGTATTGTTTGACTGTAGAGAAGAGTTAAACTAATTATTAATATAATACCATGTTGGAAAATACAATTTGCGGCTGTGACGCGACAAGGTATTAGAATATTGGTTGTGTATTCTGTACTTTCTGGAGGATGAGACAAAAAGAATGGGAAATCTCAACATTGAAAATACCTAGAGAATTATTGTGCCAAATTGGATTTGCCTAGTATCTATATTTAACATTTTTCAGTGGTAAACTTACTGTGGTAACTTTTGACGTTCCTGGAAGAGTACGGTTACAATACGTTTTACAAACCTTGATTCAACCAACTTTGGTACTACTTTTATGAATATCACCTTTCAATATATTAACAAGCGGTTTATGATCTGTTTGCATTTCGATTTCACGTCCATAAATGAACTGATGGAACCTTTTACAAGCAAAAACTAACCCTAGCATTTCCTTTTCAATTATTGGACAATTCTTCTGAGCTTGCGTTAAACTTGTAGAAGCAAATGCAATCGGCTTATTGTCTTGAAGCAAACAACAACCTAACCCATCTTTGCTTGCGTCAGTCTGTGTTATTATTTTTCTATTCGGATCACAATATCGTACAATTAATTTGCTAGTAACTAAATATTTTAATTGATCTAAGGATGACTGCTGTTTTTTCAGTCTATTCCCATGGAACATTATTTTTTAATACATATCTAAGCGGTGCACAGTGGTCACTTTTGTCGTTCTAAGCGAGTGAAATTATTTTGTCTGATAAAACATATAATTAACTCTTGAAAAAGGTTACGAAAAGATAGAACACTAATTCAGGTGAATAGTTTGTAAATATTGAAGGATATATTACTGAAAAAGTACTAAAATAAAAGAAAATTAACGTACAATTTATATCGANGAAAACAATCGTTCACAAGGAACAGATGTTGCTAAAATGCATATTTTTTCCTGAGCAAGTTGCGATAAGTTTGGAAACAATTGTTGTGTTTCTTTCCACCATAAAAGAGAGTCCTCATGCCTCTGTATAATATTTTCCTCCATATATCGCTGCATTTCTATTATGGCTCTTGCTGTTGCTGATCCTTTCGTTTGGTTTCTGTGGTTTAGGCGCCTTTATTAGTTCTTCGTGGCGTTCTTTGGCCGTAATTTTTGTCGCTATTGTACCGATGATTTTTTGTTTGGTATTTGTCGCCACGTCAGAATTAGATAAACCAATGTTTTTAAATTTTGGGTAGAGAAAAGCACATATAGCTAATGTGTTACTGTTTTCAATTAATCCAAGACCTCTTTCAAAGCTTGTTTGTATTTCTCTTAATANGATGAACTTGAAGACATGTTACTACTAAGTATGAAGTGAAACAAACGTAAATTTTACACAACGAATAAACGAACAAGGGAATTCCCGTAAGATCACAATTCTGAACATCTACTAAGGCCATCTATTGTACGAACTAATAAGTTTTACAAGAAAATAACTAATAAAATTTAATTTATTTGGGCGTCGATATAGAGGGGTTGATAGGGTTGGCAACGCTGCTGTCGCTATTCGCTAGCACGTTAGCATCGCGTTGCGTTGCCGTTATGCATAACCACAACCACACGATCAGTTAAATGTGTGGCCTCCTACCGCATCGAGAGCTGCGACGTGTAGAACTATCTAGTAGTTGCCTACCATGGGGAATAAATTCTATCTCCTAATAATTTTACCAAACATTGCTATTTATCGGCGTGATTTGCAATATGCATATGTATTTGAAAAACATATTGATTTAACAATTAAAAAACTTGAAAAAATTAGTTTTTTTTAAATAAAATTAATAATTTATTGAAACAATCAAAAAATAATTGCTCTGGTATGCATCTTTTTATTAAAGTAAAAAATAAATAATAACTATGTAACGTAATACTGTAGTATGTAACAAAAACAAAACTAAAAATTTGAAAACATAACGAAAGCTAAAGAAACGAAACGTTATTTTACATTATTTACAATAGCGTATAGTATAGTTACTATTTACAATGGTTTTATACATCAAAAAAATAGTGTATAAATATGAAACAGATAAACTTTAGGAACAAAAACGAAAAATTAAAGATAAATGGAATTTGAATTTAAAAATAACAGTTTTTGAACTGTACTTTCGTTCAATCTATGTCTCCTTTCCGTCAAAAGTTGGCCCGCCTTTGAAAACAATCGTTCACAAGGAACAGATGTTGCTAAAATGCATATTTTTTCCTGAGCAAGTTGCGATAAGTTTGGAAACAATTGTTGTGTTTCTTTCCACCATAAAAGAGAGTCCTCATGCCTCTGTATAATATTTTCCTCCATATATCGCCTACTTCCACGGAAAACTGCTGCCAAGTTGTCTGCAGTATGACGCAAGTCAAACGCAGAACAATTTAATAATAAGGACATTAATTTGTATTGATCATCTAAAAAATGTGCGGTAACAGCAATAAAATTCTCTGTGTTTATAGAGGTCCATGTATCTGTTGTTATACAGAACGTTTTTCCTGAATTCAGTAATGTTTTTGTATTATATTTACATTCCTCGTAAATAGCCGAAATCAACGTTTTTGATATTATCCTTCTGCTAGGTAACTGATAGGACGGATTTAAAGCTTTAACAAAATCTATAAACCCTTTATCCTCCACTATACTAAAGGGTTGATAATCAAAAATAAACAATCTTAATAATTCCTTATTAATTTTATCATTTGATTTGCCCGAAATTTTTTTGATTAAAAATGTATCAAATTTTAATTGTGTTGGCTGGTTACGAATAGACGGNGATAAACCAATGTTTTTAAATTTTGGGTAGAGAAAAGCACATATAGCTAATGTGTTACTGTTTTCAATTAATCCAAGACCTCTTTCAAAGCTTGTCTGTATTTCTCTTAATACTTCTCGTGTTGGCAGTAAAAACTGCGTTTGGGACAGGCTTTCGAGAACTCTTTTAAGGCCGATACATACTGGTATAACAATTGAACCAGTACAGTATTTTTCCCCACTTATTGTTTTAGTAATATCTTCGAATGGTTCCAGAACTTTGCACAATTGTCTGATTGCATTCCAATCATTGATATTTAAGACTGGTAACTCTTTGTCAATAATGGCAACAGTGCTTTAATTGCTTCTTCCAATTCTAAAAATCTTCGTAGCATATAAAATGTGGAATTCCACTTTGTTGCAACATCTAGAAATACTTTTAGTGGCACCTCAACCCCAGAATTTTTTTGAAATTTATGTAATTTATCGTTTGCAATATTGCTTTTTCTCAAAGTGTTTTACAATCTCTCTTACTTTGTTAATAGTTTCCGTTATTTCTACATTTTTTAAACCGTCTTTTACTATTAGATTGAGTGTATGTGTCATACAACCGAAATGTTTCCAATCGGCTAATTGTATGGCGTTTGTAATATTCGAAGCATTATCGGAAACGGCAAATATAATTTTATGGTAAATGTTCCATTCGTCACCTGTAATTTTTTTTAAAACTGCTGCCAAGTTGTCTGCAGTATGACGCAAGTCAAACGCAGAACAATTTAATAATAAGAACATTAATTTGTATTGATCATCTAAAAAATGTGCGGTAACAGCAATAAAATTCTCTGTGTTTATAGAGGTCCATGTATCTATTGTTATACAGAATGTTTTTCCTGAATTTAGTAATGTTTTTGTATTATATTTACATTCCTCGTAAATAGCCGGAATCAACGTTTTTGATATTATCCTTCTGCTAGGTAACTGATAGGACGGATTTAAAGCTGTAACAAAATATATAAACCCTTTATCCTCCACTATACTAAAGGGTTGATAATCAAAAATAAACAATCTTAATAATTCCTTATTAATTTTATCATTTGATTTGCCCGAAATTTTTTTGATTAAAAATGTATCAAATTTTAATTGTGTTGGCTGGTTACGAATAGACGGGACTAATGCTGACGTAAATGGTTGTGGTTCTTTATCTAACTGAACGGATGGTGCAGATGTAGTTGCTGCTGTCTCATTTTGGGTATTGTTTGACTGTAGAGAAGAGTTAAACTAATTATTAATATAATACCAAGTTGGAAAATACAATTGGCGGCTGTGACGCGACAAGGTATTAGAATATTGGTTGTGTATTCTGTACTTTCTGTAGGATGAGACAAAAAAAATGGGAAATCCCAACATTGAAAATACCTAGAGAATTATTGTGCCAAATTGGATTTGCCTAGTGTCTATATTTAACATTTTTCAGTGGTAAACTTACTGTGGTAACTTTTGACATTCCTGGAAGAGTACGCTTACAATACGCTTTAGAAACCTTGATTTAACCAACTTTAAATGCATTCTTTGGATTCTGGTACTACTTTTATGAATATCACCTTTCAATATATTAACAAGCGGTTTATGATCTGTATGCATTTCGATTTTATGACCATAAATGAACTGATGAAACCTTTTACAAGCAAAAACTAACCCTAGCATTTCCTTTTCAATTATTGGATAATTCTTCTGAGCTTGCGTTAAACTTGTAGAAGCAAATGCAATCGGCTTATTGTCTTGAAGCAAACAACAACCTAACCCATCTTTGCTTGCGTCAGTCTGTATTATTATTTTTCTATTTGGATCACAATATCGTACAATTAATTTGCTAGTAACTAAATCTTTTAATTGATCTAGGGATGACTGCTGTTTTTCAGTCCATTCCCATGGAGCATTATTTTTTAATAAATATCTAAGCGGTGCGGCGACGGTTGACAAGTTCGGTATAAAATTATGCAAGAAATTTACCATACCTAAAAATCTTTGGATATCTTTTTTACATATAGGTGTTGGCATTAAATTTATAGCTTTCGTTCGTTCTATGTCTGGTTGTACACCTTCTTTACTAAAAACTAAACCTAGATATTTGACTTTTTCTACTTTGTACTGCATTTTTTCTTTGTTAAATTTTACGTTATATTTTCTAGCTTTCTCAACTACCTTACTAAGTACTTTATCATGTTCTTTTTCATTTCTACCCGATATAATAATGTCATCAAAGTACACTTGAACACCTGGAATGTCACCAAATATCTTCATATTCTCTCTCTGAAACACTTCTGGGCTGCTGCTTAGGCCAAATGGTAACCTATGGTACTTATAACGACCAAATGGTGTTCCGAATGTGCACAATATTGCTGAGTCTTCATCAAGTTCTATCTGATGGAACCCATCTTTCATGCCTAAAACACNGTGAAATTATTTTGTCTGATAAAACATATAATTAACTCTTGAAAAAGGTTACGAAAAGATAGAACACTAATTCAGGTGAATAGTTTGTAAATATTGAAGGATATATTACTGAAAAAGTACTAAAATAAAAGAAAATTAACGTACAAAGTATAAATAAACGAAGAAACGCTTCAAGACGATGGTTTTTGATATAATTACACTTAATCAAACAATACCATTTTTAAAGTGTAACATGTAACTGAAAATAGAAAAAAAACGCTTTTTATTTTTTAGTTATTGTCTATGTCACTATTGTAAGATTCACTTTCACTACTATCATTTATGCTACATTTAATCATTTTTTTAACTTCTGATGGCAAAGTGCTACTTTTCTTAGGTTGTGAGTTGTGATGGTCGCAAACTACTAATTAGTGGATCGGATGATACGAGTAGCAAGTGCATCATATACTCGAGTGTCTGCTGCCGAGTGAATTTACGCGAAAACAACTGTCTATATTGTTTTGAATCCTTATTTCGTGATTCTTGTACCTCTTCGGACATTTGTCCGATAGGTAAAACCGACTTTTTAATTAGATCTGCCCTATGAAATAATATTTTATGTAAACTTTGTGGCATATAATACCAAGGATACAAATTAACATAGATCCTTGCAGTATCTATACAATAAGTTTTGAATAGTATGCTATTTACTTCGAAACCACAGGAAATGGTAATTAAAACTGTTCTTATTCGTTTTGTGAAATTTTCATTCACTCCTGTGATTTCAGAAGCTAATTCAGGACTTCTGAAAAAACGTCTGGCTGTATTGCCGTCATTGGTTGTCCCAAAACCTGGCTTAGACATATCAACTAGAAGACCCATGTTACGACGAAATTTTTCTTGTATTTCTTTCTTCCTTGTTTCTACTTTTACCTTATCTTCTTTCCTGACTTGCCATTTACATATCTCTAATCTGTATGCAATATGTAAAATGCACTCAAACGCTTTTATCCACGCATGGAGGCTTGAAATTCCATATTCCAACTTATCTTCTTTTATCACTCGTTTTAATACGACATCTATGTCATTCATTTGCTTCGGAGAAGCTCCACAAAGGTGACAGTTTTGACCANGTGTTCCGAATGTGCACAATATTGCTGAGTCTTCATCAAGTTCTATCTGATGGAACCCATCTTTCATGTCTAAAACACTAAAAATAGTCTTATCAATCAGTTCTGATGTTAGTTCTTTCACTGTTGGAATAGGATAATATTCTCTTTTTGTATATTTGTTCAAGTCTTTTGGATTTAAGCATACACGTAAACTACTATCTTTTTTCACTAAATTGTTTATCCATTCGGTTGGTAGTGTTATTTTCAATTTCTTTTTAATTACATCTGGCACTCGTCGTACTGGTTTTACGGTTGGAATGGCATCTTGTTTCAGTTGATTTCGGTGTTTAAAAGGCAACTTTCCTAGTCCCTCGAATATATCACTGTTTTTAATCAAGTTCAGTTTTATACTGAGTCTAATTTATTATATTTAATGGTAAAAATTTTGTTTTGCTTTTTTTTTATTTTCTTCGTTTTTGCTTTGAGTTGTATGAGATGCTCCTTTTGTTGTATTAGTGTAAAATATAAAATGTAAAATGTAAAAATAAAGGGCTATAATAATAATAATAATACATGCTGCTAACCCTAAGATTGGATTGTTTCCTTTTTCTACTATTACAAACTCTAAATTTTCCACTTTTCCTTTTGTATTCATGCAATTTAGTTTTATTATACCTAGAGTTTCTATTGGACTTCCACCATAAGCTAATAATTTACAACACAACCGATCTACTTTCATGTTGGGGCATACCTGTTCAAATTTCATTTTTGGAAGTACATTTACATCCGCTCCTGTATCTAATTTGAAACTTATCTCTTGTTCATTAATAATTAATGGATATTTCCATATTCTATCCATAATTTTATCCATATACAGGTTATCCTCTTCTTCCTCTTCACCATTGTCTTCAATTTCATGAATATTCTTTTGTTTTTTCTCTTTTCTTCCCTTTTGGTATGTTCTTTGTCTCCATGCTATCATAAAATGACCATATTTTCCACATTGGTTGCATTTTCTATTAAATGCCGGACAATTTTTTCTCTCGTGCTCTGTAGCACATTTCTTACATTTAAACTTTTTCCCCATATTTTCATCCAATTCTCCTTCTTTTGCATATTCTTTTTTATAGCATCTATTTGTGCACTTTTTGAGTACTTTTACTTGTCTCTTGCTCGCTTCATGTGCTCGACACAATTCAGCAGCTTTCTCTAAATCCATTGCTGATTCTCTTAACATTCTTTCCTGTAATGCTCTTTCTTTTATTCCTAATATTATTCTATCTCTCACCAAAGATTCTTCTTGCGTTCCAAAATCACAATCTTTTGCTAGTTTTCTTAAATCAGTTAGATATNGGAGTTAATTGAATGAATTTTGAATTCACTGCTTAATATTCAAAAGAAAAGCAGTTATTTATGTTCTGTTCAATCATTATCAGATAATATAATATAAAAAATAAAACTACATACCTATTTTATTAACGGACAGCACAACACCCCTACTCACTCCTAACGACTTACGTGCTATTGCTGTGCTTTTGAAGATTTTGAGATACGAGTTATTGTTTTGGCGCCAATTTAAGGTTAACGGTTTTTTTTAAATCTATAATATTCTACCAGAGGGAGCAGATAATAATACAGTTCCCTTTTACGCAAAAATCGAAAATTGACATTTTTTGGACTTACGAGGTATTGCTTTGAGACCATCGATATACAGGTTATCCTCTTCTTCCTCTTCACCATTGTCTTCAATTTCATGAATATTCTTTTGTTTCTTCTGTTTTCTTCCCTTTTGGTATGTTCTTTGTCTGCGTGCTATCATAAAACGACCATATTTTCCACATTGGTTGCATTTTCTATTATATGCCGGACAATTTCTTCTCTCGTGCTCTGTAGCACATTTCTTACATTTAAACTTTTTCCCCATATTTTCATCAAATTTTCCTTCTTTTGCATATTGTTTTTTCTTTTTTATAGTATCTATTTGTGCACTTTTCCCTTCTCTTAGTACTTTCACTGGTCTCTTGCTCGCTTCATGTGCTCGACACAATTCAGCAGCTTTCTCTAAATCCATTGTTGATTCTCTTAACATTCTTTCCTGTAATGCTATATCTTTTATTCCTAATATTATTCTATCTCTCACCAAAGATTCTTCTTGCGTGCCAAAATCACAATCTTTTGCTAGTTTTCTTAAATCAGTTAGATATCTTTCAAAAATTTCTTCGTCTTGGCTCCTATTAAAGAATTTATATCTGTTAAATACTATGTTTTTTCTTGGATTGCAATAGATATCAAACGATTCTATAAAAGTTTTATAAATTTTTTTCTCTTCCCCCAACGAAAATGTGTGGTACAAATGGAGACCATCACCACCAAGAGCATTCAATAGCATTGATTTGTTAATAAATGACACTAATAGTCGTTAATACTTTATTTAATCTAATCACTTTATTCACAATAGAACTATGTCTTAACGTTTACATTACGTTCTTATTAAGGTTATGTTTTGTTCTATGTTTGGTTGTCTAAACTACTTGTTTCAATATTAAACATGGCTTATACCAATAGAAATTTTATTAAAAATAAATCAAAAATATACATTCAATGTTTATTCATTAGGTAACAGAAAAAGAATATCGTATATATAGAATTGACTATATAGAATTGTTTATGATAAATTTGAAAACAGTCTTCAACACAAAGAGCAGGCTTCTCTTCACAGACTGGGCAGAAATAACGTGTTTCTCTGCGTTTTTGAGGTTTTGTACAAACTCAACAAGGCTTTGTCGGCCATTGCTTCTTTGCATGGGTGTTTAGCAATTGTCAGGAAATCTGTCAAGACCAATGATCGTTCCGCAACATCCCTGCTCAAATTAATAATAATTAAGGCTTGAATTTATATGCGACAAAAATAAGCAATAAGGTGAGTGTACCAGTAGTTGACAATATAAGAAAAAGAATTATTAAAAAAATTGTTACAAATCAAGTTTTAGAGTTAGGCATATTTTAGAACTGATAAAGTGAAATGAATAACGTTTTAGATTAAGGGTAAAATGTTTTTTGCGGTATTTAGGTGCACAGTTATTTTTTNAGGTGTTGCAAAAACCAACTTTCCCGTCAGTCACTAGATGATTAGATATTTTTATCCACTTCCTAAGCAATTCGGCCTTAGAAGAACCCACTTTCGGCATTATGATTTATTGTTTTTTTAACACACTAACTTAACGTATAAATCACTTGAGCACTTGTGTGGCTTGAAATGATTTAGAGGTTATGTTACGAAAATCGGCTGGCAACCACACAATTAAAGTTATGTTGTAAAGCTGACCACTGTCGCACTTTTAATTCTCTGTCTACCACTAGATACCGCCAGTATCAAATTAATTGCTGTTATATTGAAATGTGGACAAAACATGCGCTCATATCAAATTACATGCGATTATATCGAACTATATGGATAACTAAATTTATATGCGATAAAAATGCAAAATGTGAAGTTATATGCAAAACATGCAAAAGCATATAAATCCGGTCTCTAGTAATAANATATTTTTATCCACTTCCTAAGCAATTCGGCCTTAGAAGAACCCACTTTCGGCATTATGATTTATTGTTTTTTTAACACACTAACTTAACGTATAAATCACTTGAACACTTGTGTGGCTTGAAATGATTTACAGGTTATGTTACGAAAATCGGCTGGCAACCACACAATTAAAGTTATGTTGTAAAGCTGACCACTGTCGCACTTTTAATTCTCTGTCTACTACTAGATACCGCCAGTATCAAATTAATTGCTGTTATATTGAAATGTGGACAAAACATGCGCTCATATGAAATTACATGCGATTATATCGAACTATATGGATAACTAAATTTATATGCGATAAAAATGTAAAATGTGAAGTTATATGCAAAACATGCAAAAGCATATAAATCCGGTCTCTAATAATAATAATAAATGTCTTTATTCGTACACTAAAAAAAACCAAAATTTATTTTTGTATGAATTTTGCCAACATGTCGTTTCTTAAAATATACGGAATTACAATTTTGTCCGATCTAGTAATAAGTCCCTGTTGTATTCCTAATTCATTTTTGTATTTGTGATATATTTTGATTTCGTCTGGTACGTTTTTGATGTGCTTTGGCCATCCATACATTATGGTGAACACTAATTGCTTTATGGTTGGGTCTTTGCTTGTCTCTTCTCTTATCGACTGCAGTCTTTCATCAATGATAGACAATTCCTCAACCGTATTAATTTGTC
>NW_019280896.1:1912-13000 GCF_000648695.1 Onthophagus taurus
TATTAATCTATTCTGTCAAAAATTTAAATACGCCTAGTTCTAATCTTAGTTTAATTCACACCAGCCGTGAAAGCCTTCGTACTTATACCAGATGGTCATTATGAGTATTTGAAAGTTCCATTCGGGTTGGCAAATTCTCCTGCTGTATTTCAGCGGATTATCAATAAGATGTTGAGTGCATTTGAGAATGATCAGGTGTTGGCGTGCATGGATGATTTGTTGATTCCTTCTTGTACAGTGGAACACTGATTGGCGTTATTATCAAATGTGTTAGATAAAGTGATCGAGTCGGGTGTGAAGCTGAATCTGGACAAATGTTCATTTCTAAAAACTGAAATCGAGTATTTAGGTCACGAGATAAGTGGTGAAGGGATCAAACCAGGCAGGCGAAAGATCGAGGCGGTGATGAATTTTCCAGAACCTGTAAACGTACATGGCGTGCGACAATTTATTGGATTGGCGTCCTATTTTCGAAAGTTTATTCCAAGATTTTCTATTGTGTCGAAACCGTTAACAGATTTGACTAAAAAGTCCCAAGAGTGGAGGTGGACCACTTTGGAGAAAGAGCCGTTTGACAAATTGAAAGCACTTTTGGTGTCTAGACCGGTGCTGCAGTGTTATGACTCGAATGCAGAAACAGAGGTTCATACAGATGCGTGTAAGTTTGGCGTAGGTGGTATTTTATTACAGCAAACAGGTGAACCAAAGGCGTGGCATCCAGTAGAATTTTTCAGTCGAACCACTTCAGCAGCGGAGCAGATTTATCACAGTTATGAATTGGAAACATTAACTGTGGTCGAAAGTCTTAAACGTTTCAGGGTGTATTTGGTGGGCGTGCATTTTAGAGTAGTAACTGATTGCGTGGCTGTGAGGGCGACTCTGTTGAAACGAGATGTGGTTCCTCGTATTGCAAGGTGGTGGCTAGTAATACAGGAGTATGACATGGAAGTAGCGTATAGGGCTGGCGAGCGAATGCAACACGCTGATGTGTTAAGTAGAAATCCTATTTCAGCTACAATTCCTAACGATGTGGTTGGCATCAACTTACTGTCGTTGGATGAGCAGGACTGGTTTCTTACGGTGCAACTACAAGATCCTAAGGTGAAAAGTTTTGTTGAAGCATTATCCTCAGGCGAGGCGATGCGTGATATTACAAATCACTACAAATTGAAAGGCGATAGGTTGTATGTTCCTTCAATGGCAAGGTTTAATTGGGTGCATAAACATCATGATGATGTGGGACATCCGGCGTATGAAAGGTGTTTGGAATTGATTAAGGGAACGTATTGGTTTCCAAAAATGAGGCGTTTCGTGTATAAGTATGTAAAGGCGTGTTTACATTGTGCGTTCGCAAAAGGTGAGCATGGACGAAAGGAAGGATATCTCCATGTCATAGATCGGCGACCAGTTACTTTTGATACGGTACATGTGGATCACCTTGGTCAATTTATGCATAGTAAGAAGGGGTATTCCTATCTGTTGGTGTTAGTAGATGGGTTTACAAAGTTTGTGTTGGCAAAGCCTACAAGGGCTCTGAGATCAACCGAGGCGATTGCTAGACTACGAGAGATTTTTGGCGATTTTGGGTACCCAAGGCGAATTGTTTCTGATAGAGGTTTGGCGTTCACTAGCAGGTTATTCAAGGACTTTGTGGCTGAGAGAGGCGTTAAGCATGTGGTGAATGCTATTGCTACACCAAGGGCGAATGGTCAGGTGGAGCGGGTTAACCGCACAATTATTCAGGCATTGGCGACTAGTGTGGAGAGCGAAAGCCGATGGGATGAAGCCGTGCCTGCAATTGTTTGGGGTCTTAACAACTCCATAAATGCTAGTACGCGCTTTTCTCCCTATCAGCTGATGTTTGCTCATAATCACGGTAGGATAGCTGATTTGGCTGAGCTAGCTAGCCACAAACCGGATGAGGTGCATCCGAAGAGCAAGGCGGCGGCGGAAGCTACGGATGAAGGCAGGAAGGGCGAAACTTCTGACATCCACGAGCCGCGTGGTGACGACCTTGAAGGGCTGAGGCGGGAGATCAATGATAATCAGCTAGAGGCAAACCGTGAGAAGGCGGATAAGAATCTAAAGAAATCGACAAAGCGTATGAAAGCTCGATTTGATTCTAAACGAAAAGGTTGTGTTCGCTATAAGGTTGGCGATTTGGTGCTGTGGCAACAGGCAGCCACGAATGTAAATGACACGGGTGTCAATCGAAAACTGGCAAATAAGTTCGATGGTCCGTTTCGAGTGGCGAAGGCGTTCCCTAGGGACAGGTATCTGATTGAATCAATCAAAGGTGTAAGAGGCTACAAAAGATTTTCAGCTGTAGTGGCGGTTGACTCCTTACGACGTTACCATAGCATGCAGGGTGAGAGTGAATGTGAAAGTGGCAGCGAAAGGGATTCATTAGTAGATACTGTAGATTTAATTGATTTGCTGGAAAGTTAATTGAAGAGTGGTACGTTGTTAAGGGTTGTACTTGCCGGGCGAGCCTTCTCTGGCGGAATTCAAAAGTTTGGTGTTGGCGGTAGCTTGGCGATGAAATTGGCAATGGTGCTGATAAGCTGTAATAATGAGGGCATTATTTCTTCATTCATGGCCGAATGGTACCGACAAGGTCGAACGGGCCGATGCGATTCGGTCGGGGACGCCGTTAAAGTCAGAGCAAGAGCAGGCGAGCGAGAGACCGGTAGGAAAGAGGGAGAAAGAAGAGTACCAGCTGAGGTGGGGACGATGCAGCGTGGTCGGCTCCAGGCTCCGGCGTAGAAGCATTCTTGCAGAGACTGTGGTTGTTTGTGCATCTCGCGGCGATTCGAGCGATAGTTATAGTACAAAGAGACACTAAAGGCGTTTACGATTTAACTATTGTATTTTATTGCGAACAATCTTTTGTAACAATATATGCAAACATTAATTTGAAATTGGTTTGATCGTTCTACGATTTCTAATTCCGCATTATAAAAAATAGCCGCTGTACGGTAGTCCAACGGTAGCTTGCTGATCGTCGAACGATTGGCTGCTCTGATAGAAACATGTTGCTCGACGTATTTTGTTTGAAAATTAGTTAATTTCGGTAGTATTCAATTATTTAATAATAATTTTCGGTGAGCACATGTTTTCGTAATTCAGCAACTTTACTAATTACTTTTATTTATTGATAATTTGATCAGGAAACGTGGTCGGAAGTTAATATAACGGCTTCAAAATGGGAAACGGGGAAAATCAAAGATTAATTAGGAAAATAATCAAAATTAATAAAATGTGAAATGGGTTTGCATAAACGGACGGTGATAAGATATCAATTTTCGGAATTATTATCGAGGTAGTGTGGGAAGTATACTCAGATATATATACAGTCATCGAGATATACTATGTTTACTGGAGTGCGTGCTTTGAACTAGAAAACGAGCCGGCCTCCCCCACCCCAAAACGGCAAAAAGCTTCAACGTAACACACGTAATATTTATTGTATATTTTCTTTTTGTCCTAACTATAATAACTTAAATATGCATTATTTGGTATTTTTCATCATTATTGAATAACATTATTTGAATTACTTAGTAAATACACTGTTGGAAATAATTCACGAGCACACCCTGTATAACCTGAACGCGTGTGTCTAGCGCAATAAAATTTGGTATGGAAGTAGTACTAAAGTAGTGTAACTTACTCTCACATGGAGAGCGGCACAACTCTGCTGGGAGGAGAAACATCAATAGCGAGAGTATCCCCCGTGAGCTTCGCATACCGTCGCTACACGACGCGGCATGGAGTCTATAAGTCGCTGTATTGTAGCGAGAGGGATGGCCAACCATGCCACCTGAACTCGCCTCCATAGCTCCTCAACGTTAGCCGGAGGAAGCAGGATAACGTAGAAGTCCACGACCAGTCATGTCCCAAACATGTTCGATCGGATTCAGATGCGGAAACCGAGCTAGCCATGGAAGCATTTGTATACGGTGCTCTTCCACAAAGGTCTGTACAACACGCCCGATGTGCTGTCGTACGTTGTCGTGCATGTATAGCAGACCTGGGAGCCGCCAAACGTAGGGAAGCACAACGGACCGTAGCACCTCATCTACGTATCGTTGACCCGTCATGGTCTGCTATACACGCAGCAGACGTGTACGTCCACCATATGTAATCGCACCCCATACCATAATGCTCGGTTGTCGGTGGATAGGGCGTTCTTGCACACACTGCTCGAGTAGACGATCACCACGTCTCCGACGAACTAAAATTCGCGCATCACCGGTGCTCAATTCGAATCTTGATTCGTCGGAAAACAAAATGTCCCTCTACTCGGCAACCTACTAATGCCTAGCGTCGACCCACTCGTGACGTATGCTGCGGTGCTCGGGTGTTACTGGAATCCGCTGTATCGCACGACGCGCGCGCAGTCCACTATCTACCAAACTACGCGAACTGTACGGCGGACAGTTCGCGTAGTGAGTGCGCCTTCCCATGCCGGTGGCAAAACAGCTCCAAGTTGTCTTGAGGAGGACACACACGACGCTAAAGCGCTGAGCACAAGAGCGCGATCCTCGTGTGCTGGGGACGCGCAGGGCCGTCCCGGCCGCGGCTGAAGGTACCTATGTCCTACCTCAGACCATTCTCGCCATGCCCGTTGCACTGCCGATAACGACCGCTCGAGACGACGCGCAATTTCACAGAACGATACACCCTCAATGTGCATACCCACAAACATTCCTCGCTCAAACTCGCTTAAGTAACGCGATCGCCCATCCATTGCGCACAGAGTACGATAACAATGTGGTTCCTCACACCACACTAAAAACGACCGGTATTTTCCATCCACTTCGGTCTCCATAGCGACGGAATGTTCCACTTGGAAGGGCGGCTCAGTCAACAATGCCGCGACGGAACAACTCGAAACTCCCTGAATAAACTCGTCTACAGTAAACCTTTGTGCTCCGCAAATATTATGGATTTATCTTCACGCGTTCAGATTATATAGGGTGTGCTCGTGAATTATGTCCAACAGTGTATTGAATAAATTCATGCTGAATTATAGCCATTAGTTAGTACTATTTGTATTTCTTGCCGTTATAGGGTGGGGGAACATGCTGGCGAATCGGACCGTTTGCTCGACCAAGCGAATATCGTGAGCACGTACTCCAGTAAATTATATGTATCTCGATGTATACAGTTAACACACGCCACCACGCCACAACAATAAGAAAAATGCTGACACCGCAAAAGATAAACACCTGCCACTGTAACGTTATATTGTTCTCAATAAATCAACATCACTATATTAGATTACTTTATTATATATTTCAAAAACTGTTCTTAACACAAGCTTAATTACTAACTAAATCCAACTAACTTTTATACGACGTAGTTCATGCTATACTTGACGGTTGTCTGTTGGGTGTTTGAATTATGGTTACTTTTTATAATAAGAGGTTGGTAACATGAGAGGGTGGCATCAGCATAAAAATGTAAGAACAAGACCATGCGTAACAGATCCACAACAGATCAGAGTGGGCATTGCTAATGAGAAGTTAGTATAATGATAATTGTTAGTAAGAAGTAAGAACGTTATTAGTTGTATGAATATTATTAATGTAATAATAGTGAAAAATATAAATATAATAAGTAACGGTGTTGAAGTTTAATTAAATTAACGAAGTATTAAACATTGTCTATTCTATTTCTAAAGCCCACGCATAGGTGGCGCGACCTCCTACAGCTAACACCTGACATCCCTCTTTTTTATTAACAAACGATTAAGATGCATAATCTGATAAATATGCAGGCTTACGAAGGATGCGTCCGGATCTCGAACTAATCGGATTAGGGTTAATTGGACTCGATTCACATTCTTCATTCTTAGATTTCATATCCGTTAATTTGTCACTATTTAGTGTTATTTCAAAATCTTCAGGCTCTTTACAATTTGGCAGAGTCTCTTCAGTAGATGCTTTATACAGATTAAGCTCTATCTGCCTTATCAATAATTTTAGCTGATGTCATGTTGTGATTATTGTCTTTAACGTATACTATCTCTCCTTTAGAATAATCAGGCAAATACACATTATTGCTGCGATCATGATAGTACTTATAAGCGTTCTGTGCCTTTTGAAGTTTTATCTTGTCCTCATCATATCTCTTGTTGACTCTAAAATTCTCTAAGATTGGAAAGAAAGCATTTATTTTTCTTCCAAACATTATCTCAGCTGGCGATTTGTTAATATTCCCATCAATAGGCGTATTCCGATTCTCCATCAATGCAATATACGGCTCACAGCCACTCTCTTCTGTCTTCTTTAACATTTTTTTGATCATCTGTATGTATCGTTCAACCAAACCGTTGCTTTGTGGGTAATGCGGACTAGAAGTTTTATGGTCAAACTTCCATTTCTTACAAAAATCTTTAAATTTGTAATTGTTCTACTGTGGACCATTGTCACTGTATAAAATTCTCGGGATTCCAAAGCGAGCAAAAACAGATTTTAGAGCTATTATCACACTTTCAGTGTCTTCCCCGGTCAATGGTTGAAATTCCACAAATTTACTAAAGTAGTCAACGAACAGGCCGACATTTGCTTATGTTTGAAGAAACTCGATTTTTCTGGAATATAAGAAATGGTTANATAAGTAACGGTGTTGAAGTTTAATTAAATTAACGAAGTATTAAACATTGTCTATTCTATTTCTAAAGCCCACGCATAGGTGGCGCGACCTCCTACAACTAACACCCGACATCCCTCTTTTTTATTAACAAACGATTAAGATACATAATCTGATAATGATATAATAATATAAATAATATAATAACGTTATCCGAGAAAAATGACGCGTTGGAACAATATTCGCGCCGCACAAATATTAGAATCTTGGGGATGGAAAAATGTCCAGCAGAGGAAGTCGAAGATCGAGTCTTAAAAATGTTTACCGACAAAATGGGCCTTAACATAAAGCGGGAGGTAATCGATAGATGTCATCCGATTGGGCAAGTGAAAAATGGATCTCAAAACATCATCGTTAAATTTGTCAGTTTTAGAGATCGTCGCTTGGTACTCCAAAATAAAAGAAAACTTAAGGCATCGAAAATCGTAATTGTCGAGGACCTAACAAACCAGCGATACNAGTCCTTGACGTCAAGGTTTGGACGAAAAGATTTGCAAGTCGAGGTGTATGTGAGAGAATTATTGAAACTGGTTGTACACAACGCCATCGACGAGAAAAAAATGGAATTATCAATGTTGTATCGCACTGGAGACATTGGACATAACTTCTGATAAGTGCGCTGCGATGATTTTCCCATTGATAGAGTCATGCGTACCCCAAGATTTATTGAGTGTGTGGCAGCGTTCGTCGCATGAAGAATCCGCGACTTCCACCCAAGCGGTTACAGGGTTGGAGAAGAGGTTGGCAAGTCTAATGAGTTTTTTGAAGAATGAAGTGGAGAACGATCAACGGACTAGATTGGCGGCCGAAGGTTTTGGGTTGCGCCCCACGGCTCAGGATAGGATTTCTACAGCTGCGGGATTGATCAACCATGGTGCAGAAAAGTGCGTTTTTTGTGGGAACACACATGAAAGTGCCAACTGTTTCAAAGCACAAAAGCTGACGCTAGAAAAGAAGAAAGAGATTCTTAGCGGAAAAAAGGCTTGTTTTAAGTGTTTAAGAATTGGACATCAATCGCGACAATGCAAAGCCCGTTTGAGATGTTTAGTCTGTAGCCAATCACACGTGATATTGATGTGCCCCGACTTACCAAAGGAAAACCGCGTCATTGAGAAGTCCAAATCAGCGAAAGGTGATAAAACGCATGACGTGACGGTAAATGAAACGTTGACATGCACCAACAGCACCAATACGCACGTATTTTTGCAAACGCTCCGAGTGAAATTATGCGGCGTTGGTGGTTCACGTAACGTAAGAGCCCTAATCGATACGGGATCACAGAACACTTACATCCTAAAATCGACGGCTTTAGCACTGGGATATCAGTCGAAGAGAAGGGAGAAAATTATCCACTGTTTATTTGGCGGTGCTACCTCGCAGGAGAACCATGAATGCTACGAGGTGACGGCTATGTATAAGAATTATAAATGTTCATTCGAAGCCTTGTCACAATCGGTGATTTGCACGGACATAGCTCCTGTATTCGATGGCCCATGGATGCAAGAATTAGATAGAATGGGTATTCATGTGACTGATAAGTACGACCCAGCTCCCATTGAACTCTTGATAGGATCAGACGTCGCGGGGAGGTTGTATACCGGCAAACGGCACATTCTTAGCTCGGGATTGGTGGCTGTGGAGACTCTTTATGGATGGACTCTGATGGGCAGAATTCCCCTGAATACCTCGAGAAGTGCCACCATGACCTCAATCTCACTATTTGTTAGAGACGCGTCGATTACTAGATTGTGGCAGCTGGATGTGTTGGGTATCACTGATCCCACAGAGCATAAGTCACGCCAAGAAGTAGTTTCAGCCGCAAGAGATTTCTTTAACGAAACGGTGAAGATAAACGAAGATGGGCGGTATGAAGTGAACTTGCCTTGGTTGGAGGCGCATCCGCCACTGCCTGATAATTACGCTATGGCTAGAAGAAGATTGGACAAAACAGTCCATAAATTGGAAGTTAATGGTCTTTTGGAATCCTATGATAATATATTTCAGGAATGGTTGAGCGAGGGGATTATAGAGGAAGTTCTGGAAGATAGCCGAACCAACGTGGCCCATTACCTGCCACACAGACCGGTGGTGAAGGAAGATAGCGCAACCACGAAAATCCGGCCTGTCTTTGATGCCTCCGCCAAAGAAAAGAACGGACCCTCCTTGAATCAATGTCTCGAAACAGGGCCTAATCTGATTGAACTGATTCCTAACATGCTACACAGGTTTAGGCAAAACAAGATAGGAGTGACCGCAGACATACGTAAGGCGTTCCTGCAAATTGGTGTTGATAAAGGAGATAGGGATTTTCTTCGTTTTCTATGGAGGGGCCCTGGAGATGAAATAAGAACTTATCGACACAAACGAGTGGTATTTGGTGTTAGCAGCAGTCCATTTTTACTAGGAGCTACGCTAGAGCACCATATTTCGAAGTCCTTGGATAGATGTGATGGTGGTAATCTACCTTATTCAAGAGATACCGTGTCGAGATTGTCTAGAAGTTTCTATGTGGATAACTGCATCGCAAGTGTGCAGACCGAACAAATATTAAGGTGTTTCATCGAAGAATCCAGCATGATTATGGAAGAGGCTAGGTTTGACTTGCGAGGGTGGGAGTTTTCTCGGCAGATTTGCTCACCTGATTATAAGCATACACCTCTTCTCGGATTAGAATGGGATAAAAGACTGGATACGTTGAAACTTAACACAGATTTCTTGAAGGACCTGGAGAAACTATTACAGGAACCTATTACCAAACGTGTGATGCTGTCCTTGGCCCAGAGAGTATTTGACCCGATCGGCTTTACCTGTCCAGCCACATTACTTCCAAAACTAATGCTACAAAAAACCTGGGAGAAGAAGATTGGTTGGGATGTTAGTGTAGACTTAGAGATAGAGGAAACTTTTCGCAATTGGGTGAAGGAGCTGAATGACTTGAGAACAATTGAAATACCTAGATGGGTACGTTCCGGCCCCGGTGAGGCAGAACAGCTGAGTGTCCATACATTCTGCGATGCTAGTCAGAATGCATATGCTGCAGTGATTTTCCTGAGAGGTGTTTATGAAGGCAAGGTTTTCATACGTCTGTTAGCAGCGAAAAGCCGGATATCGCCCTTAAAGAAAATAACCATACCTCGTTTGGAACTTTTGGCAGCCGTTGTCGGTGCTAGACTGTATGGATCAGTTAGGGATGGCTTAGCAGTGGAGGCAGACAATTACTTTTGGAGCGATTCTACCACTGTGATATCCTGGATACATCGTAATGAAGATTGGGGAACTTTTGTCCATAACAGAGTGGCAGAGATTCGAAGAACAACACACAGCGACAAGTGGCGCTTTGTGCCGGGAATTTTAAACCCCGCAGATCTACCGTCCCGAGGTTGCGGTGTTAAGTTTTTGCTACACTCTGGATGGTGGGAGGGACCGCGTTGGTTGTACGGGGACCCAAAATCATGGCCCGAACACGAGGGCATGCAGTACGACGAACTTGAGATAAATAGAGAGAAAAAGAAGAAGATTACGTCGTCCTTGCTTAACACTGGTGATCATATGAATGAGGATGAATTGCATTTAACCTATTTTTCCAAATATCTGAAAACACGGCGCATGATTGCTTGGATACTTCGGTTCATATTCAATACTCGAAACCCCATCAACAAACGTAAAGGCGCACTCACCGAAGAAGAAATTGGAAAAGCCGAGACATTTGTGGTGAAGCGGGTGCAGCGAGATTCATTGGACGAGAATGACAAACGTTGGAGAAATCTTCAATCCTTTAGAGATGAAAATGGCGTAATCCGAGTTAAATCGAGAGTGCTGATCAGGTGGACAACATCAGCGAGACTTCACCGGAGACGAGAAACATCAAAGGTGACGATGGGGAAGAACTGGTGTGCAAGACTGTGCGGGAAAGTGCGGGAGTGTGTAAAAGCAGAGAACCCGCAACGAAAGTTGTTGTTACGCGTAGTGGTCGCCTGACGAAAATCCCGAAAAGATTACAAGACTGAAGTAGTTTAAGTTATAGTTTTAATTTAGAATGTTGTTTTGTGAGACACATGACCTATGTTATTTGAATGTGTCTCAGGTGGGAGAATGTTGAGAATTCGTATTTATTTGTCAATTGGGTTGCCTACCGAGTAGGGGCGTCAGCGCTTTATTGTTAGGTGGGGACCTGCGAAGAATCGACGTTATATTTAGTAGCTTTTAGAACTTTGTTGTTGATGTATCGCGCTCGCTCGGCTCATGTATGGCGTATGGCTCATGTATTGAGTTCGAGTGGTAATGATAACACGTGTTTTGTTGAAATAAACGTTGATCAATGACTGTAAGCGTTTTGTTTCCGAACCATCGTGGAATATAAGACCGGTGGTCTTATGATTCGCGACAATTAGAAATGGTATACAATAGAAATAGCATACATTAGAAATGGCA
>NW_019280896.1:13244-31693 GCF_000648695.1 Onthophagus taurus
TAAAACAAAGGCGTCCCAGTCGTTATAAATGTCATCATTAAAACGCATCCAACCCAACACATTGACAGCATCCCGATCTTTCTCACCCCAATTTCGATATCTTTCTTAAATTGTCCCCCAAAAGATGTTAAAAACTCGTATTCGTAACGAATGTCTTCCATTATGAGGTTAACTTTCTTGTAATTCCAGCACAAAACGAACGATTTTACTATCGTTACTAAATGGACGGGAAAAAAGATTAATTGTTCCAAGATTTCTTCGTAAACTCTTAAAGTATTTTTCAATTCCATCGCTTCCAACACAAATAGTTGTAGGGGGTGAAAAATTATTATTACGCTGTAGATTAAGTAGTACATTTTTGGGGGTTCGGTGTCGAAGAAACTAAAAATTCCCCCAACTTTAAACAGTTTTAAAATCGTTTGAAACATCTTGCATCAGAATTAACTTAAGATGTGGATTTTATGTATTCTTGAATCCTTTTTATACTAAACTACAAGTTTGATTGATGTTAAAATACGGAAATTATAATACATAAGTGGTTTTAAATAAAATAGTTTTACTTGTATCGATTTCTTTCTTTTCTTTACTTTCTTATTACAGCATAAAATTAGTAGGATTTACGTAGTAGTTACATCAAACTTCGCAAAGTTTTCTAAGTATTGCAAACGAGGGTCATTATTGAAAATACAGGAAAGCTAATACCAGGTTTTTTAAGATCTCTAATTATAAGAAATGAAAATGAATTGCTTTGCTGCGATGTATAGCAATCAGAAGAACCGAAATGAAATAGCACTCAATGTTTCGCCATTCTTTTTAGGTGTATTTTTAGGCAGAAGCCGTTAAATATTCCACCTTTCTTTAAGTTTCATATTTTTACAATACTTACAATATTTACAATATATGCATGCACCCAAACCCTCTACCCTCCTTCCCCATCTCTAGACCCTCGACTCGTCGCCCCAATTACCTCCCTCATTCATCTTTTGCCTCTGCCAAATTTTGCTTCCTCACCTCACTACACCCTCTCAGCATTTGTTCAAGCATCTCCCAATCCTCTTCACACAGCCTATACCACCTCTGCATATCGTCCACCCAGTACCTGTTCCCTCTCTCCTCATTGCCATAGCGGAATCTGGCCACCAATCTCTTCCTTTCCTCATCCCCCTCCATCAACAGATACTTTGGCAGTTCCTCTGTCACTATTCCCCCATACCTTACATTATATCTCCCTTCCCGTATCTGTAACCTTCTTTCCTGCCTCTGTATGTCCCTGTCCGCCTCAGTTCTCTCCACATTTCACCTCTCTCCACATTTCACCTCTCTCCACTCTACTGTTGTCGATCCCAGTTAGTGAATATCCCACTCTCCTATAATATTCTTCCCTATCTCCCTGCACGTATACCAACCTCCTCTCCTTGATTTCCCTCCAGCACTCTGCCAGGATCTTACAATGCGGTCTTCCTTCTATCCTTTTCTCGTACTTCACTGCTCTTCTCCTAGCCTTCACAGGAGTCTACAGTTTCCTGGAGTCTTCCTCGCTAATCCTAGTACCCATCTCCAATACCTTGTTTGTACATCCTGCAGCAATTTCTTGTTCTCTCCATCCCCATACTTCTGTATCGTACATCATTGCGCTCGTCATCAAGGCCTCAAACATAACCTTTTCCCACATCCCTCCCATAAGTTCTGTCCCCCCCATCCCCAAACCTGTCCCATCACCCTGTTCGTTCTTTTTGTTATCGCCCTCACGGGCGACCCGATCGTATTATCTCCGAGAACCCATATCCCAGGTCTATACTCTATATCTCTTGCCTGCCACCTCTATTCCTCTCTCTTTCTTCTCCCCCCCTCACAGAACTTCATGATCTTTGTCTTCTCGACGTTTACCTGCAACCCCTTTGCCTTAAAATATCTCTCCAGAGCCCTACAACAATTTCCTATCATCACCACCGCCTCTCTTGCCACGACCACCAAATCATGCCCATACGCCAAGTCGTGCACCTTCGTTCTTCCTATCACCATCCCACCCATCTGCCCTCTCCCAAGTTTCGTATACATCGCAAATCATGTGGGACTAAGCAGGTACCCTTGTCTCAATCCCTTTAAAGTAAATACACTCACGTAAATTTAACTAAAATAAAAAGTGTAATGAGTCTTCAACAATACATTAGCCTAACTTAGTTTAGTCCTCGTATTTCGTCAAATCACCCCGGTTTTAGTCCGTATTCAAGCCTTTTACTTCCGATACACGTTTTTCCACATCCACCGCGCACGGTCTCCCGTAACCGACTCTCTCAATCTTATTCAAACCTGTTCGTTTTCTAACGTCTCGAAACTTCTCCGAACGCCCGGGAATTACTGCCACCGCCACACTACGCTCCGCACTACCAACCCAAATTCTCACGCACACAAAATATCCCTAACACCTTCGTCTCCTTTTAACCTTAAGGTTATCACTTTAAACTTGGCCATCGTCTCCTTCAATCTCTCTATCAGCTGTTCTGTGATAGGTCTCCTCCTCATTTCCTCCCACACCTTCACTCTATCCACCTTATTAAATGCCGCCTTTCTAGGTCTATAAACAATGCATACAGCTTTCCTACTTTCTTGTTCAACTCCCTATCTGCCAGATCTTTCAGTATGTATATATTGTCAATTGCCCCTCGTCCCTTCCTGAATCCTTCCTGCCCATACGGCAACATTTCCTCTATCTCGATTTCCTTTTTCAATCTCCCCAGCAGTACCTTGTGTTATATTTTAAATGTTGTGTCCAACAGGGTGATCCCTCTGTAATTGTCCACGAACACTTTACTCCACTTTTTATACAGTGGGCATATTATCCCCATCCTCCACCTGTCCGGAAACCCCTCCCCTCTCCATATGTGTTATCTACTCTCCCCCCTGCATCCCCAGCTCTCCCTCATCCATTCTTCTCTCTTCCTCCCCTTCCAACAATCCCATAAAATAGGTTCTCCATTCCGTCATTTGTATATCTCTACTGACTTCCTCTCTTCCCTTCCTCATCTTCTTTAAGTATCTGCATACATCATTTTCCTCTTTTAACTCCATAATTTTCTCAGCCTCCTTGTTCTTTTTCTTGCATTTTTTTTGTATCTTCTCCTAGCCTCTGTATATCTATCTATCCCTACCTCCCTTCGCTAGCACTGTCTCAGTCTCCTTCTAGGTACCCTCGTCGCTTCTCTGCATTCCATATCCCACCACTCGTTCCTTCCCGGTTTCTGTCCCCGTCGCCAGACTTCAATCAAACAATCTATTGATATAAAATGTATTCAATGAATCTAGTCATTTCCGTCTTATTATTTTTTTCTCTAAAGTTAATATTGAAATCGACCATTAGATATAGTTGCTTCGCCAATAATTCGTTATCTAAATTGTCCATTTATCTTTCAAGCTGCACTAGGAAAACATTAAAATCACCCGATGGCGATCTATAATAGGAAAGAAGAAGTTCTGAAGGAAGAATTTCAAAATGCCTCCGAATAGCAAAAGTTTTGATATCAGCTCATTTTCGTTCATTACTTCATCCCGTACCAGAGTCATCACGCATCCATGTTGCAAATTCTGTTTGTAAAAACATGATGTCACTTTAAAATATTTTAACATTATCTTAATAGTTTCGTCTCTCTAAAGCCAATGCTCCGTCAGACCAACTATATCGATTTTGTGGCTGTTTAAGACATTTGCAAACCTTCTAGTTTATTTGATAAAGATTTTCATAAAATATTCTGATTCTGACGATGTTCCTCTCTCAGTATTAGTGGCTAATGAAGGACAGTATGTTGGCAAAGATAAAAAACTATTTGGTATAAAAGCTACCCTACGAGTAAATCTACTAAGCCCAGAAGCAAAAATATAATAAAAATACTACCAGGACCAAAACAATGCGCAAGGGATATAACCGATGAGATAAGTGCTTTCCCAAAAATGTTCAATGATGAAATGGTTGAACATATTATTCAGTGTACTAATTTGGAAATTTCAAGAGTTCGACCAAACTTTGATCGAGTACGAGACGCAAAGGACGTTACAAAATCGGAAATGCTAGCTTTTATAGGCTTATTGTTTTTATCTGGAGCTAAGAAGCAAAACCACACTCATTTTTTGGAGTTATGGACAAAAGATGGAACGGGATCAGAAATATTTCGAGCATGCATGAGTTATCAAAGGTTTCTTTTTTTGCTTGCAAACATTAGATTTGATAACAAAATAACAAGGCATGAAAGAAGACAAATAGATAAGTTGGCAGCAGTGCGGTTTATTTTGGACAAATTTGTGAATAATTGCAAAAAAAACTACTCTGTGGGTGAATTTATGACAATAGACGAAATGTTGATTGCGTTTAGAGGGAGGTGCAGCTTTGTACAGTACATACCAAACAAACCTGCTAAATATGGTTTGAAGGTGTTTGTGTTTTGTGACGCACAAATATTTTACGTGAGTAATCTGGAGCTGTACTGTGGAAAACAACCAGTCAAACACACCAACTGCCATAGTTCACCGCTTGCTGGACGAACAGAAAGGAAGTAAAAGGAATTTAACCTGCGATAATTGGTATTCAAGTTACCCTTTGGCATTGGAACTGTTACAAAACAAAATAACATTTATTGGAACCCTAAAAGAAATAAACGGGATAAATTTCCTAAAAACTCTATCTCTGTCGCTGATGAAAACTCATCTTTCTGAAAGAGCTGCAATATCTACTCTACCCATAGATATCAGACATTTTCTATCCAGATATAGAGAAGCTCAAGCAGACACACACGAAGAGCCACCGAGAAAATATAGAGGAAGATGCTTCATTTGCGGTAGAAAAAGGAACAGAGTGACTACAATTACATGCAGCACTTGTCACCAATTAGTATGTAAGGAACATAGTGTAAACGTAATTACATGCCAAAAGTGTAAGGAAGGCGGATCTAGTAGTGAATAGGCAAATTTTTTTTTGTGTTTTCAGAATATCTGATTTACTTTTTTTTTAATAATTTTTTTGGGTTTAATTACTGTTTTTTGCAAATAAATATGAACTTAAATATTGAGCAGTTGTTTTCTATACATATATTTACGACTTCTAGAACAAATAAAACTAAAAAAAAATAAATATACACCATAATGTGCAGTGGTGTACAAAATACACCGCGCGAGTAGCAGCGTAAAAAAAAGGTGCGCGAGTAGTTAAAGGTTAAAGGCAAAAGAAGTTGGTGTTGGCACTGAGGAACAAGCAGTAGATAACCTAACGATGAGTAGGAGTGAAAAGGACAGCGAGATAACAATTTCCAACAAATAGATGCCGAGAAACTTGTCCAAATTAAAAAAAACAACAAAATTAAAACAGGCACTGGAAACACAGAGTGGAAAGGATGTCTACAAATAGTGAGAGCAAAATGGGTGTAGGCTGTGCAGGCGTGAAGGGACGAAGTCAGATTGAAAACGAGCTGACGAAACAGACTGAACCACAGAAGAATAAGAACCAAAAACTTCGCGACAACGGGGTGTTACTGTTCTCATTAAGCCGACTTGATATAGCTGTGTGCCTAAAAATCAACGTGGTCTTTACACTTTATTTCCCAACAATTACAATTAGTTTATCAGTTACTTTTGACTGATACATATTTCCAACATTTCGAAAACAATGTAGTATAGATTCATTTACTGTCAGGTTTACTATCATCCATTCAACATCCCAGGTACCCAGATAGCATTATATTTCTTTAATATTTCTTTTATCTCATCATATCCTGTGCGGGACTATCCGGTGTCTGGATCGTTGTATTGTATACTGCTTATCGTTAGAATAGAAACGTTTCCGGTCACATTAGAACAAGTTGTAAACAAGTTATATAAATAAACAAATTGTTTATGAAACTAAGAAAGATTCAAGTCAATTACAAAAAATTATAAAAATTTACAAAGTGGTCAGGAGATTCCAGAAAATGATAGATTTCATATAAATCAACATGAATTTAATTTAGTAGTTATTCATAGGGTAGTGAAAATATTAAAAGAATTGCATGAGGGTCATTTCGGAGTTGTAAAAATGAAGGAATTGGCACGAGGGATTTGTTGGTGGCCAAATATTGATTCAAATACTATAGAAGAGTTGGTTAAGGATTGTACAAATTGTAGTTTAACGAGGAATAATTCATCTAAGGTAGAAGTTCATGTATGGGAATCGGCAAATAAACCTTTTCAAAGAGTTCATATTGATTTTGCTGGTACATTCATGGGGAAATATTTCTTTCTTTTGGTTGATGCGTTTTCAAAATACCCGTTTGTGTATGTTATGAACAATATCAAGACGGAATCAACAATTAAAACATATAGGAAGATCTTTTCAATGTTGGGATTACCGAAGGTTATAGTTTCAGATATTGGAACCACATTTCATTCACTGGATTTTCAGAATTTTTTGAAACAGAATGGAATTATTTCAAAATTCACAGCACCTTACCATCCGTCAACAAACGGACAGGTGGAAAGATTTGTACAAACGTTAAAGAAAGGTTTAAAAAATTTAAATGCAACCAATGAAAGTCTACAAATGAAATTGAATCAATTATTACTACAATACAGAATCATGCCACATCAACAAACGAAAGAATCACCTTTAGTATTGATGTTCGGAAGACGAATTAGAACTAAATTGGATTTGATACTACCTGAAGAGAAACCGAAGATAAGGGTAAATGACAATAAGAAGATTCGAACTTTCTCAGAAGGGGAAAAAGTGTTATGTAAGAATTACACAGGAAAAAGAAAATGGATACTAGGAAAAATTTTACACAAAATTGGAAAATTCCATTATAAAATCGAACTAGTTAACAATAAAATATGGAAGAGACATGTAGATCAATTAAGAAAATGTGGCCAGAATGTTAGAGAACGTGAAGAGTTAAATTTAGAAATAGATTATTATAGTATAGAACATGAACAACCGGATAGGACTGTAACGCAGGCTGAATCCAAACCACAAAATGATGCTGTTGAATCTGAATCAAATTAGAAAATGTTCCTATATCAGGCGAAATGAACGAAAGAGTACGTAGAAATGTAAAACTACATAATAAGTTTAAAGATTATTATTTGTATTAAATCGTTGTGCATTCGTTATTACCATGATTAATTTAGTTTTAGTTAGATTACTTAGTCTTGTATTATTAAGAAGAGAGATGTTAGATACGTTAAGTCACTAGGCAATGGATATAGCTGTGGAAGTTTAAGCATAGTGGGCGGTAGACAGAACGAAAAAAACAAAGACAATCAATATGTACGCAGCCATTGTTAGAGTAGTTTGTAAAATTGTTATTTTAATAATAATAATAATGTTTATTGCCTCAAAAAAATATAAACATCAAGACAAACGGATCAATTTATTGCAATAAGCGATATCTTCCAAGAGACCCAACTGGTAACAGTGTATATGTAATTTTAACTAAATAATTATGGCTACCGAAAAAGTAATACTAAATGATGTGCTAATAAAACTGAGCAAATGAGCATACTTGATTATGTTACGGATCGACAGTCAGTTACTACAAGACAGAAAATAGACACAAAAAAGTACAGCAAAAGATAGATGAAAGGCGGACTAGAGAAGAAAACAAACACGCAATGGTCAAGAAGAAGATTGTTGAAGAGATAGCAGATGGCGCCTCAAGGCATTTTTAAAACTTATTAAGCTAGCTGTATTGCGAATAATGGCAGGCAAATCGTTCCACAACGCAATCGACTGCACTGTAAAAGATCTGTGGTAGATTTCAGTACTATGGACTGGAAACATTAGCGTAGATTCGGACATTGATCGAGTGGGCAAGTCATGTGATGCTAGAATGTGAAAGGAATCAGACAAATAAGCAGGAGTGCGTGTATGGACAATTTTGTACAACATAATAAGCATACGAAATGATCTACGACTCCGGCAAGTCATCATCTGCAGGTTGTTACGATATGGAGTAATGTGTTGAAACCTTCCTAAATCAAAAATGTACCGTATACAATTGTTCTGCAGTCTTTCCAATTTACCCCGAAGGGCTGCGGAAAGATCAGGATTCGCAGCATCGGCATAATCAATGTGTGGGAAAATGAGAAAATAACAAAGATTACGACGGATAACAGGAGGAAGGTAGCAGCGAAGTTTTTTCAAAGTATGGAAACAGAAGTAAACTTGCCAAGCCTCAGTTGAAGGGTAGATAAGGAATTAAATTGTGCCAGCAAGGGGCGAGTGCCAAATGCAATGGCTTGCGTTTTACCTGGATTCAGGTTAAGGAGTGCGGGTATGGACAATTTTGTACAACATAATAAGCATACGAAATGATCTACGACTCCGGCAAGTCATCATCTGCAGGTTGTTACGATATGGAGTAATGTGCTGAAACCTTCCTAAATCAAAAATGTACTGGATACAATTGTTCTGCAGTCTTTCCAATTTACCCCGAAGGGCTGCGGAAAGATCAGGATTCGCAGCATCGGTATAATCAATGTGTGGGAAAATGAGAGAATAACAAAGATTACGACGGATAACAGGAGAAAGGTAGCAGCGAAGTTTTTTCAAAGTATGGAAACAGAAGTAAACTCTCCTACAGACTCCCTGAACTTGTGGCCGCCAAGACATCGCCGAATCCATTACCACACCAAAATTTTTGACCGTATTAGAAAACGGAATAACGGTGTCGCCAAGCCTCAGTTGAAGGGTAGATAAGGAATTACATTGTGCCAGCAAGGGGCTAGTGCAAGTGGCTAGTTACCTGGATTCAGGTTAAGTCCATGACGTCTAGACCTGTCAAGTACGCTAGAGAGATCGTTGTTAACAGTTGACGAAATATAAAGTTGAAGGTCATCTGCATACAAATGATAGTTACACGAGATACCATCACTAATCGTGTCTCCTGTTAATTTTTCAAGCTTTTATTTCCACCCGCGTGTGTGTTTTGATCTGGTGGGTTTAGTTTGCTTGCCGGCGTCGCGTTTGGTTAATTCCTTGCGGTTTATTTTATAACTTTTATATTAATTTTGTTATCGTCGAGCGGTGCTGGTCGGTCGCGCTGACCTTTGAACCCGGGAACAGGTATCGAACCCGTATCGATGTCGGGGTGTAAGGTTTGCTCCGGCCGCTTATCGTCGAAGAACCCGGTCTTCAGTGCGGCGGCTGCCACGGCAACTTCCACAGCAAATGCTTCAAAATTCCTTCCGACACCCTCGTTCAAATCAAAGCGGGCGACGTCTTTTGGAAATGCTCCAAATGCCGGAGTAACCTTGATAAATCCGTCATTATCGAGGATGGAACATCTGATCTCTCGTCCTCCAGCGGCGGCCCCAGTAATGCTCAACTGTTTCAGCTCATGTCTTCTATTCAGACATAGGTGAAGAAATTATCAAGCATGTACGATGAAATTATTAAATCCATCTCATTCTATGGGGATAAAATCACAGATTTTGGACGGACCCTAAATAAGTTTGGTGATAAAGTCAAACAAATCGACACAGTGGTCGCTGAGAACTTGAAACTCAGGGCAGACTTGGCCGTAACGGAAGGCCGTCTCGATCACCTGGAGCAATATTCACGCTTAAACAACTTAATTATTTCAGGAGTTCCCGAACGCGTGGGCGAAAACCTTCCTGATATTGTGTCCAGTATTGCTTCTGTTATTGAATCTCCCATTACACCTTCCGACATTGATGCCGTACATCGATTGCCTCAAAGAACATCTCTCAGAGCAGATAAACCGCATGCTAAGGCAATAATCGATAAATTTGTATCCAGAATGACACGGGACCGCATTTTTAGTGCGGCTAGATTGCGTCGTCGTGGAGTCAATGGTCGTGGTTTATCGGTTCCGGATGTCTCGGACAACTTATGTATAAACGAACACCTAACGGCTAATAACATGAACCTCTTCAACAGGGTGCGGGAAATGGCACGAGAGAAAAATTATAAGTACGTTTGGACGAAGAACTGTTTGATTCACGTAAGAAAAGATGACAGAGTTAAGGCTTTGGTAGTCAAATCCCTGTCAGACTTGAATAAATTGTAAAACCGGGCTCTTTATCGCATTGGTTTTCTTTGGGAGTATCACTTCACTATTCATGGGCCTTAGCTTCTACTACCAAAATGCGTTCCAAAACGAATACTACCTCAGTTAATTCTTATGCGCTATCGACGGATTTTATTTGTCTTACCGAGACCTTTCTTAACTCTACGATGTCCGACGGGGAACTTCTCAGCCCTTTATATATTGTACATATATTGTCGTGACAGAGAATCAACAGCGTCTACCAACCGAGATGGTGGAGGAGTCCTTGTCGCCGCCAAGAGAGGTCTTCACGTCGTTCCTATGCCGTGTCTCCACTGCGGTGCCAAAGACTTGTGGTTGAAAGTGTGTTGCGGTCAGTATCATTTTCTTTTGTGCTGTGTTTATCTCCCTCCTAACGCCGAGGAGCCACTTGATCTCTTCTTATCCAATCTATCTACTGTGCGCGATAAATATCCGGATATCATGATCATTATCGTGGGTGACTTTAATCAACCATCCATCACATGGACTTCATCTGATTCTGATGTTTTATTAGTGCCTACGGGAACCTTCGAGCGTCGCGCCGTCAATTACCGCCCTATTTCTATCCTTTCAGCTATCCCCAAGGTATTTGAAAAAATTATCCACGAATATCTTAATCTGTTTATTTCTCACTCTATAATCAATGAACAACATGGTTTTCTGTCTGGGCGATCGGTGGAGTCTAATCTGTTGTCTTATGTAAACTTTATTCATTCTGCTTTAAACGAGGATATTCAGATTGACGCAATCTACACCGATTACTCCAAAGCCTTCGACAAAATCGATCATACTATTCTTGTACAGAAACTTTTCTCCTTTGATATTCCAGATGGTCTTGTTCACTGGATTATGTCGTATTTATCTAACCGAAGTCAAGCAGTCAGGATTGGTAGCTTTATATCTGGCTACAAACCTATCACATGCGGTGTGCCTCAGGGCAGTAATCTTGGACCCTTACTATTCGTAATGTACATAAATGATATTTCTTCGTGTTTTATATTTTCTAAGATTCTACTCTATGCCGACGATAATAAAATATTCACAAGGATCGGGTCTAATCTGGACTGCCTTAGACTACAGGAGGATCTCGACCGCCTGCATGAGTACTGTCGCCTCAACAAACTTCACCTAAATTATGACAAATGCCAAAAAATTACATTTACTAGGAAACGTTATCCTCTTAACTTTCCTTACAACTTTAACGGTGCTGTTATCCCGTCCACGGATAAAGTAAAAGATCTTGGCATCATATTGGATTCCAAGTTGCGATTTCATCTTCATATTGAATTTATGGTGAAGAAAGCTCTACGTAATTTGGGGTTTGTTATCAGGGGCAGTAAGAATTTCACGAAGTTTTTGTGTATAAAAACCCTTTATTTGGCATTTGTCAACAGTGTGCTATGTTATGGTTCCGTAATATGGAACCCCATGTATGCGGTGTATCGTGGTCGTATTCAACGACGCTTTGTACGTTATTTGGCACATAAATTTCATCTTCCTTACTGCGATTACGATAGGCGTTGCGTGGTCTTCAACTTGTTGTCACTGCAGCAGCGTCAAATTGTTGCTGACTTGATCTTCCTCTTCAAGCTTGTTAATGGCATGCTGGATACCCCCGATCTTCTGCCTGAGTTGAGTTTCAATGTACCGCAACAGCTTACACGTTTCAACGCTACATTTCGTCTTGTTAGATCTAACACCAACCTTTATCAAAGCTCTCCATTAGTTCGAATTCTTAATTCCTATAACCAAGGCTTGAACCATGTACCTCTCTTTGACGTTTCGTTACGCTCTTTTAGAAAATATGTACTAACTAAAGTATAGCGGATGTTTTGTTGATCGCTTTATCGTTGTATTTATTTTAGTTTATATCACAATTTTTTTTTTATATTAATTTTCGTTATTATGAGGATGCTTTGTTGGGGATATTTTCCCCGTATGCATCCAGAATATGTAATAAATAAAAAAATAAATAATACTATTTATAAAAATTGAGAAGAGCAAAGGACCCAGCACACTGCCCTGGGGAACTCCACACTTGATGTCAACAGGAGAAGAGAGTACAGATTCCACGCGGACACGTAAAGACCGATAGGAAAGGTAGGACTGGAACCAAGATACACAAGAAGAGGTAAANGGTCAGTAAGAATTTCACGAATTTTTTGTGTATAAAAACCCTTTATTTGGCATTTGTCAACAGTGTGCTTTGTTATGGTTCCGTAATATGGAACCCCATGTATGCGGTGTATCGTGGTCGTATTGAAGCTATTCAGCGACGCTTTGTACGTTATTTGGCACATAAATTTCATCTTCCTTACTGCGATTACGATAGGCGTTGCGTGGTCTTCAACTTGTTGTCACTGCAGCAGCGTCGAATTGTTGCTGACTTGATCTTCCTCTTCAAGCTTGTTAATGGCATGCTGGATACCCCCGATCTTCTGCCTGAGTTGAGTTTCAATGTACCGCAACGGCTTACACGTTTCAACGCTACATTTCGTCTTGATAGATCTGCGATGGTTCACGATCTTTTAGATTGAAACATGATGTAGATTTAAAGAATAACTGTTTATTAAAATATGATTACATAATTATTCCTTATTAATGTATTGATTACTACTACTCATCCTTCGCAATCATGACCGCTTTTTAATAACGAAAAGTGATTACGTTACATTATGATCGATTACGAAGAATTTGTAATAGCGTACAAAAGAATACTTAACCTACTTAACAATTAAATTAATATATTATTTATAATTAATTACTACACTACAGATCTAACACCAACCTTTATCAAAGCTCTCCATTAGTTCGAATTCTTAATTCCTATAACCAAGGCTTCAACCATGTACCTCTCTTTGACGTTTCGTTACGCTCTTTTAGAAAATATGTACTAACTAAAGTATAGTGGATGTTTTGTTGATCGCTTTATCGTTGTATTTATTTTAGTTTATATCACAATTTTTTTTTTTATATTAATTTTCGTTATTATGAGGAGGCTTTGTTGGGGATATTTTCCCCGTATGCATCCAGAATATGTAATAAATAAATAAATAATACTATTTATAAAAATTGAGAAGAGCAAAGGACCCAGCACACTGCCCTGGGGAACTCCACACTTGATGTTAACAGGAGAAGAGAGTACAGATTCCACGCGGACACGTAAAGACCGATAGGAAAGGTAGGACTGGAACCAAGATACACAAGAAGAGGTGAAACCAATAGCAGAAAGCATAGTTAACAGGAGGGCATGGTCCACAGAATCAAAGGCCTTACTAAAATCAAATAACACTAGCAAGGTAATACAACGCTTATCACAAGCAGATCTAATATCATCGGTGATCTTAATCAGTGCTGTAGTAGTACTATGCCCTTCACGGAAACCAGACTGGAACTTGTTAATCAGATTAAACTCCTCAAGATATTTCTAAATCTGTAAATAAGCTAAACGTTCAATAGCTTTTGACAACGTAGATAGAATAGAGATGGGTCGAAAGTCACCCACATGGGACGGAGATTTAATTTTTGGGATAGGAATAATATGGGCGATTCACCAGATTGACGGAAATAAAGACTATTCAAAAGAACTATTGAAAATATGTGTTAGGGGAGTAATAACTACATATGAGTAAGAGCAATCTTACCCATTCTGTTATTCAATGAATATAAACATTAAATAAACGTGTTTAAGTTTCCAAAGTGTATTTATATAAACCGTACATACATAACAACATCTTTACTTGATTTAATTTTTGAATTTTGTTTCATTTAATGGAAAAGTCTTTTATTTTTCTTTAGTTTTTTTTTTTAAGTGTTGATGAAAAACAATAACAGTTTATTTGGACTGCATTGACTCAACCCTTTTTGATGATGTGCTTGTTGAATAGCTACTTCTGCATTTTTGTTGTTCTTTTTATGTATATAATAAGGTTAAAGCTATTCTGTTTTGAATTGTATTATTTTGATTATTATTGTGCTTCATCATCAATAAACATATATTATTATCATTAGTACTCGCGATCGGCGTATATTCCTTTTGGGTCACTGAATTTAACTTGCGGTAATCTATGCACATTCGTTCGCCACCTGTCTTTTTGCTCACTAAAATCACCGGACTCGCGTAATTCAGAATTTGATTCCTGAAGTATTCCAGCACGTAATAAGTCATCTACGGTTTTCTTCACTATCTCACATTGCGAATACACCAGTCTATACGGTCGGCACATCACTGGTTCGTAGGTTGTGAGTTTGATGTCCATCGCGGTTAAGTTAGTTAGTCCAATTTCATCGAANGATCATATTATAACTAATCAGGATGCAACTATCCAACAAAAGGGCGTTGTCCCGGTGCATAGCATAGCTGATCACTCTCTAATTTTTGTAACATTAAAATTATTTGACACTCCGAAGTCCCAACCTCGTCTCATAAGCTACAGGGACTTTAAACAATTTGATAAAAACAGTTTTAATCGTGATCTTGCGGAAATACCTTGGCAGGAAATCCTGTGTTATAATAATGTAAATGATAAAATGACCTTTTTTAATACAAATGTTCTTACGCTTTTCGACATACATGCTCCTATTAAGGTCTCCTTGATGAGAAAAAATTACCGTCCCTGGGTTACTGACAATGTGAAGCTGCTTATGACGCTTCGTGATAATGCGTTTGCTAAATTTAAAAAAACAATAAGTCCTGTTGATTTTACTTCTTATAAACAACTTCGGAACTTTACTAATTTATTTATTCGGAGGGAAAAAAAAAGCGTATCTTGAGCATATGCTGAGCACTAGAGGATGTCGGGAACTTTGGACCGGTTTTAGGGCGATGGGCATTGTTAATACTAAACTATTCCGGACTTCTTAGCGAGTGTTGATGCTATTAACGACTACTTCCAAACTTCTCAAATAGTTGCTACGGGTGATATGGACACTATTAATTATTATAACTTAAACACAGTACCTGGTGTTACTGAGAAGCTGACATTAACGCTTGCAACTAAAGAAGAGATTTATGACGTACTACTCAATCTCAAATCAAATGCTATTGGTACTGATGGTATTGGTATAAAGATGTTGTTGCTGTGTTGCCCGTTGATTTTGCCTTATATTTGTCATATAATTAACTATTGCATTCAGGGCTCTGTNTTCCTTTTGTTCGATCTCTCCTCGTTCTTCTTCTTCATGTAAATCAGGTGTAGTATTTTCTCGTGCAATCCTGGAAACTCTTTCTATGGTTAACGTATTTTCTTCTTTAGTAGCCTTTATTCCGGGTTGATCAAGTGCACTTCTTCCAATAATCATCACGTCTTCCTGGGCTTCGTCTGGCACAATAAAAATTTCCACTTCAATACGGGCATTATCCACCTCTAGGACTGATATTCGACGGCCTAGTGTCTAACATTTTCCTTCTCAAAATCCTTTTAAACCAACTCTGTGGAGTATGTACGGAATTTTTAGCTCATCTGAGCATGATTTTCTTACTGTTACGATATCACTTCCTAAGTCGATGAAAGCTGCGACCTCCATTAATTTTCGTATATTTATGATATTCGTCCTTCAGTGGCTGTAAAACACCAATTTTGTTTACATTTTGAGGAGTTGCGTGATCTCCTTTTGTTCTATTCGGTGGACAATTCTTAGCTATATGTCCTGTAAGTTCACAGGTGAAACATCTTTGTCTACGTTGTGATTTAGAACAATTTTTGGAAATATGGCCAATTTCCTGGCAATTGTAACATTTATCAACCGTACGATCCTTCGGAATCGAGGATGTTTGATCAGATCTTATATTCTTTTAATTCGCTCTAATAGATCGGTAACATCATATATTGCGTTTATAGCCAACATTCTTCTTGTTCAATGCTGTCAAACCATAGTGTTCACGCATCACATTATTAGTTTCTCATTATTGTTTATTTTCGTTATTCGTTGTAATTTGGTTTCGGTTCGTTCCATTGCTTGAGGCTGGGGCGAACCAGTTCTTGTTTTTTTTTGGGAAGTTGGTCTCAATTTTTGGAGTTATTATGATTCAATTTTCGGTCCATTTCATACCCACGAATGAGATTTAAATTATCGTGTGTCGTTAAGATAAGTGAGAACTGTGTATTAAAACCGATCGAAAAGAAGAGTGGAAACAAATTGTGCGACTTGAAGAAAGGCTGTCCCGATTAACCAAAAGTCTAGCTAGTGAAGAAAAGAACATTTTACAGCGTGGTTAATCAATGGTCGGTAACTGAACCAGCCCTGCCCCATAAAAAATCCTATTGAATGTTACTGCACATAACACATAGTTTAGCAGCCCCATTTAACTTCGAAATAGGTTGATAAAGTAGCGTACGATCATCCCATTTGAATAAAATAGTTGTGGCGTCGTTAATCCTGTAGATTTTCCTGGGATAAATTCACTGCGCGTTGTTCAAATTCAAACCGCTGCACAGAAGCGAATTAGTTAAAAATATTGGCCAAAAAGATATTTTTGTCTGATTACTCCAAAATTGGTGGAAATTAAAAAATATCTATACAATTAACAAAAATTAAGTATTTTATGATATACTTAGTGAAAGCTGTAGTACGCGGACGCTCTAACAACCTAACATTTCTTATAACCGGACAAATGCCTTGGACCGAATCCCGAATTTCTCTCTGTTTAGGCATTCTCATATGCAGACATTTCCGATATCCGAACAAAAAGGTTGGACCCTGTAGTGTCCGCTTGTTAGAGCATTCCATTGCATTCCATTCTTTTTTGTCTTTTAACGCGCTTTCGAATAAAAATAAATAATGATAACAAATTTACTCCTATATAACAAACTAAATATAATGTAAACCAAATTTTAAACAATATAACATATAACATCAACGGATAATAAACAACAAAACATAAAACAACAATATGAACATTAACACACACAATAAAATTTAATTATAAACAATTATATGTATAGATCAAAAGTGCTGTTTTGTACGTTATTGTCAATAAAGTTATTATTATTATTAACAAAAATCAATATTAACATACTATAAATAACAAATATTAACATTAACATAAACAACAACATTTTATTTTAAATAATATAAACAGCAAAAGTAAAAATGAACATTAGCAGACCATAAACAACAAATCATTAAACGAGAACATATACATTAACATAAACAGAAATATATAATTATAAACATTGTAAACAATATTATAAAAACCAAACACAAAAATCAAAAAGGTTCATCCTCCTCATTGTCAGATGTATCTACTAAAGGTTCATCGAAAAACTGTAAAACTTGGTTCGGATATTTTTTTGCATCAAGTTTTCTCATGTTAGTCATGTTAGATGAGATCAGTAGGTTGTGGAACACATCTTCCATATTTTTTTCTTTGGAAAATTTTCTTGAATTAAATTCTCTATACCTTTTAATGTCTTTATTCATCGATTCTTAGGCTTCTTCGCTAAGTTGCCCAATAGGTACAAAGAAATATTTCATTATATTGGTACTATGAATTAAAGTTTTGTGTACAGTGGTTGGCATGTGTAAAAGGTTCTTAGTTGTTGTATTTATTTAATGAAAAATACATAATATGGTGTCGACGGTGTTATTACTTTTTTTTTTATTTAGGTGTTAACATTACAATATTCAATACATAACTGCTACTTATTAATTCTATTCTAACTTATTACCTATAATGCTTAATCATCGCATTTTTGCACATGTCCCAATTTCACTTCCGTTCACTAACCTTTTGTCTGCAATCAATTTACGCATTGTCCATTACACCTTCCTTTTTACGAGAAAAAATTAAATATTACTATTATTATTTAATTTTTAATTAATCATTATTAATCTTCCTATCCTATAACATATTACATATTATTTTATACTACATATCCCTTTATTTATGAATTTTATTTTTTTTTAACTATGATACTACTATTACTTAAATTAACTTAAACATAAACATTTAATGTTTCATTTATTTTCTTGTCTGTACAATTTTACTCTGTTTTTATGTACTTGTTGTATCTTATTTTTAATTTTTAATGTAACATTTGGTGAATTATCACATATTACCTTATAAGGACCTTTATATATTGGTTCAAGTTTATTATTATTTTCACTTTTTATTAAAACTTTATCGTTAAATTTATATTTAATGTTGTCACTAGTTCGATCTAATTGATTTTTCCGTTTATTTTTAGATTCAATTAAAGTATTTTTTGCGTCTTGCCATGCATGTTGTAATCTGAATTTTAATTCGTTTGCATAATTTTTAAAATTATATACCGGGTCTATTTTAGTTGTTAAATTTGAAGGTAAATTGCAACGTTTACCAAAAACAAGTTCATATGGAGTGTATTTAGTCTCAGTGTGCACCGTGTTATTAAAGGA
>NW_019280896.1:33975-77985 GCF_000648695.1 Onthophagus taurus
CTTTTTCATATTAAATAAACGTGTTTAAATTTCCAAAGTGTATTTATATTAACCGTACGTACATAACAACATCTTTTCTTGATTTAATTTTGTTTCATTTAATTTTAAAATTTAAATTTTATTTAATTATTTTGTTTTGTTTCCTTTTATTTATTTATTTATTTAATGGAAAAGTCTTTTATTTTTCTTTAGTTTTGTTTTTTTAAGGGTTGATGAAAAACAATAACAGTTTATTTGGACTGCATTGACTCAACCCTTTTTGATGATGTGCTTGTTGAATAGCTACTTCTGCATTTTTGTTGTTCTTTTTATGTATATAATAAGGTTAAAGCTATTCTGTTTTGAATTGTATTATTTTGATTATTATTGTGCTTCATCATCAATAAACATATATTATTATCATTAGTACTCGCGATCGGCGTATATTGGTTTTGGGTCACTGAATTTAACTTGCGGTAATCTATGCACATTCGTTCGCCACCTGTCTTTTTGCTCACTAAAATCACTGGACTCGCGTAATTCAGAATTTGATTCCTGAAGTATTCCAGCACGTAATAAGTCATCTACGGTTTTCTTCACTATCTCACATTGCGAATACACCAGTCTATACGGTCGGCACATCACTGGTTCGTAGGTTGTGAGTTTGATGTCCATCGCGGTTAAGTTAGTTAGTCCAATTTCATCGAAATTATTCGCGAAACTCTTTTTATTTTTAAACAATTGTGTTTTCAGTTCAGCTTTTTCGTCACTTTTAAGGCTTGCGTTAATGCAGATTTCGTCTTCGGATATTGTTTCCGTGATATGGTCATCGTTGGGGATTTCGTTCTCATCGGGTGTTGTATTCATTTTGGTTCTGTCGTTCGATTTCTTCTTGTTCTCTTTCTGCTTGCTCTTCTTCCTCCTCTTCCATATCATTTCGTTCTTCCTTTTGTTCGATCTCTCCTCGTTCTTCTTCTTCATGTAAATCAGGTGTAGTATTTTCTCGTTCAATCCTGGCAACTCTTTGTATGGTTAAGGTATTTTCTTCTTTAGTCACCTTTATTCCGGGTTGATCAAGTGCACTTCTTCCAATAATCATCACGTCTTCCTAGGCTTCGTCTGGCACAATAAAAAATTTCCACTTCAATACGGGCATTATCCACCTCTAGGACTGATATTCGACGGCCTAGTGTCTAACATTTTCCTTCTCAAAATCCTTTTAAACCAACTCTGTGGAGTATGTACGGAATTTTTAGCTCATCTGAGCATGATTTTCTTACTGTTACGATATCACTTCCTAAGTCGATGAAAGCTACGACCTCCATTAATTTTCGTATATTTATGATATTCGTCCTTCAGTGGCTGTAAAACACCAATTTTGTTTACATTTTGAGGGGTTGCGTGATCTCCTTTTGTTCTATTTGGTGGACAATTCTTAGCTATATGTCCTGTATGTTCACAGGTGAAACATCTTTGTCTACGTTGTGGTTTAGAACAATTTTTAGAAATATGGCCAATTTCCTGGCAATTGTAACATTTATCAACCGTACGATCCTTCGAAATCGAGGATGTTTGATCAGATCTTATATTCTTTTAATTCCCTCTAATAGATCGGTAACATCATATATTGCGTTTATAGCCAACATTCTTCCCAAATTGCGATCTTGTATAAGCTTTGTTCGCTTAATAAGCAATATTCAATAAAATGAATATCGGAATCATAGGTTAAAATAGGAAAACCTTTCAATAATTCTCGAGATATTATGATTCAATTTTCGGTCCATTTCATACCCACGAATGAGATTTAAATTATCGTGTGTCGTTAAGATAAGTGAAAACTGTGTATTAAAACCGATCGAAATGAAGAGTGGAAACAAATTGTGCGACTTGAAGAAAAGCTGTCCCGATTAACGCTAGCTAGTGAAGAAAAGAACATTTTACAGCGTGGTTAATCAATGGTCGGTAAGTGAACCAGCCCTGCCCCATAAAAAATCGTATTGAATGCTACTGCACATAACACATAGTTTAGCAGCCTCATTTAACTTCGAAATAGCTTGATAAAGTAGCGTACGATCATCCCATTTGAATAAAATAATTGTGGCGTCGTTAATCCTGTAGATTTTCCTAGGATAAATTCTGGCAAAACACGTTGTGACGCATTGTACTGCTTCACTGCGCGTTGTTCAAATTCAAACCGCTGCCGCTGTCCAACCACTCTCTCTCTAAAAGTTGCGGCTAAAACATCAAATTGTGTCTTTACCACCGTCCATTTTTACGTTTTCATCCGTTTCGTCTATCGAACTTCGTTTATCAGTCATCTCCCGTATACGTTCTGTTTTAATCGTCTTTTCCGCACTAATTTGAGCTATCGCACCGCTGCACTATTAGGTTTTTAAGACATAAAAGTCATTCACGTTTCATTTGAAACATTTAATGAACTATCTATAATACTGTCAATACAATACGTGGTAAAACGGTAAAAACACCGCTGCGCCGCGCGACATGTTACAACTCGTCTATCATTAAAACCCAACTGCCCACGTGGCTCCGATTTGTTAGACTTGTTAGAGCCAGAAATAAATGTAGATGGCGCCGGATGTCGAAACCGTTAACATGTTGTGTTTTAGAACATTTATTTTGTAAGCTAAGATGCTACAGCTAAGTAAAGTTGTGGAATGAAACCTATTTTCTTCGTATTCTGTTGTGTTCTAAATGTGTTTGTCTACATAAATTATTTTTAAGCATTAAAACCACAGTGCTTTTAACAATTATTTTCTTAATACTGTATAAAAAGAATACGACATTCGCAAAATCTGGAAAACGTAAGTTTAATTTAGTATAATCTTTAAGTAAGTAAAATAACTTACCTTAACTAAAAGTGGTAAAGATAATTCAACAAATTTCGAAGCGGTGAAAACAACTGGATTGTTCATTCGTAATATATTTATAATCATCATACTTTTCAATGATTTACTCACCGAAAACCATTCATTTTGGTAAATAGCAAACGGTATCTCTGAAAACTAAATAACAAAGTGTCTCAATCTTGTATCAGTTTAAGTTAATCATTTTGATATTTACAGCCATAGATGTATTTTGAGCAAAAATGCAGTAAATCGAGAGTTGGGTCGCCAAAGCAAAATAAACTTGGAGTTGAACGAAAAACGCCGCGCTATAAGCTTCAAGCTAAAATATTACAATAATTAATAACTAAATTATAATCTAAAAGATAAAGCGAGAATTTAAAAACTTACATTTGTTGTTATAAATAGGGAACACATTAAATTAAATAGAGAAAATATAACTTGTACAAAAACGATGTGTTGAAAAATACTTTCAATGTCGCTTGAAATTCTACCAAAATCAAGAAAAATATAAGCTGTGAAATAAAATTAGATATATAATTTACCTTAATAATCTTTGTAACGACTTTGTTAATTCTTTCATATCAAGATTAATTCTATTTTCCAATTCCGGATTTAATTTGTCGTACAATAAACTGTAATCTCTGGGTAAATCACTATTTCTTAAAGAACGAGCTACATTTGTTGCAAAGAGATCTCGTAGAACTTTAACGTCGATGTATAAATGAAGGAGTAAAATTACAAAAAATGTATCGCAAGCTAAAAAAAGAATGAAAAGAAAATTAATATCCAAAACAAATTTTTTAAAACATAACCCAACCAATTATGAAATTGTATTTGGAAGTAAAAAATGTTTAGTGAGTTAGTTCTCCTGAACTAACAAATATGTTGAATAGCAGAAGAGGGAATGCTGACCCTTGTGGCACTTTTTCTATCGTGGTCCAGATTGTAGAAGGTGATGTTCAACTTTTGAATTGTAGTCCATGATGCCACACCTTGATAACGTCTTGGATAAGTCTAGGAATATTGCCCCAATGTATTTCGAGCGATTAAATCTTTTTGAGATGCACTCAACGATACAAAGGAATTGTAGGATGGTGCAGTGAAGGGGCCGCACTCCAAATTGTTGTTAACATTTAGACAAGATAGGAATTGATTATAAAAATTTATGGATTTAGTTATGTAAGAGTTTAGCCAGAACATTAAAATCTTTAAAATTTGGAACGCGTGTTATATCTCAAATTAAAATCCAAATATTCTTCTTATAAACACCTAGGCTTACATCCTGTGTTTCAAGGGCCTCCTTTCCTGCCTTGACAGCTCTCTAGGCAAATTCCTTTCCTGAAATTACATTAAGGCACGTTTACACTGCGTGTTGAATAATTATACGAAATGGCGGATATAGAGGACGTTTTGAAACGACTTACAGATGGCCTTACAACAATGCATGCACCAAATTCAAACCAACGTACAAATTTCGGGAGAAACAATCCCCAACCGTATGACGAAAACAATGAAGACTTCAACTGTTATTTACAGCGGCTCGATAATAATAATAATAATAATAATACAAAATCATACGAACAGCTGATTAAACTTTTACGAGATTACCTATCCCCACAAGCCAGCATTATCGCTGAACAATACAAATTTAATACACGGTTACAAGGTGAAGACGAATCAATTCAGCGTTATGTGGCTGAATTACGAAAATTAACAATAAATTGCGTATTTACGTGCGAAAAATGTAAGGCTTCTACGAACGAAACGCATCTACGAGCTCAATTTATTCGAGGAGTGAGAGGCGCTGAGATACGCGAAAGATTATTACAACAATAAGATCCGAAATTCGAATATATGGTGCAAATCGCCCAATCAATGGAAATCTCTAGAAAAGAATCTAGTTTAATGCAACCCCAACAAAGTCAAGTAAATGCAATCCGGAAAAATTCTTACAAAAATAGTAAGGTTTCCAAATTACTAGGGAAATGTTTTCGATGTGGAAAAACCAACCACAAAGCAAGGGATTGTCCCTACAAGAATTTAAATTGCTTAAATTGCAAAAAGGAAGGTCATTTACAAGCTGTTTGTATACAAAAAAAAACAAGAAGAAAAGCGATCAAAAGCAAGTTACAGTGGATCAGTAGATACAAATCCTGAAGAAGAAGAAGGGGAGGGTGAGGAACACAATGTGGTGAACTAATTGCAACTAAATTCAATATCCGTGGAGAAGATAATGCTACGAATTCAAATAAATGGAAAAAAATGCGATATGGAATTGGACACTGGTGCTGCGGTTTCTACAATGTCAAATTAACAGTTTAAGAAACTTTGCCCGGGTATACAGTTACAACCAACGAAGGTACAGTTACACACCTACGCTGGCGAAATCATTAAACCGATTGGTAAAACAAAAGTACCAATACAATACAAGAACTATACTACGACTGGTCAAGTTTACATTTTGAAGAAACATGTTGATGCCATATTTGGAAGAAGTTGACTCAAACAAGTGTTTGGGCAACATTAGATGGAAAAAATTCCCACAGATCCAAAAGAAGTACGAGCAATAGATATGCATACAACTTTGAGAGACACTCAAGATGAGTTACAAGAAATATTACAAGAATTTAAGGATGTCCTATCTGACGAATTTGGACGAATTCCGAATTACACTTATAAATACAAATTGAAGAAGGAAGAGACGCAACCAATTTTTCACAAGCCAAGGCAAATGCCATATGCACTTAAACAACAAGTGGAAGAGGAACAACAACGCTTGGAAAAAGCAAGGGTTATAGAGAAGATGGACTACGCTCAGTGGGGTACGGCTGTTGTGCCTGTTCGAAAGAAAAATGGAGAAATCCGTTTGTGTGCCGCTTATAACACCACCATTAATAATGTAATAGAAGAGGATTGTTATCCGATNAATAATGAAAAACAATAACACCTGAGTCCATTAGGTGCATTGACTCGGTTTTCTTTGGTAAACCGCTTATCATTTATGATTTAGTACTTCATTTTTTTTATATATAATTCATTTTTTTTTGTTACTTTTTTTTACCTGATATTTTCTTTTGTAATTGTAAATTGTACTTTTTTTTTTTTGGTTTCACCAATAAATAATATAATAATAATAATATATATTATTATTATATTACTAGTACGCCTTATACTACAACACGTATACAATATTACTTTTGAATTATGTTAAACAATTTACTTTTTGCCCAACTAAATATCGTAAAATAATTATTTTCTCAATTTCAACATATGCTATAATCAAACAATATTACAAAAAAACTAATTCCCGAATTTTCGCTTTCTGTATATTATACAATTATTCTACTTACCACCAGCAATGATAAATTTTTTAAATATGTAAAAAAATGAAAAGAAAAATTTAATTCAAAATCACAATTTTTATCGAGGCTTTATTTACGAGATAACTGTTTACTAAACAATCACTTGACAACTAAAATATTTTAGCGGTGATTGTTACAATAATTATAAATAAGGTGTTTTAAGGCACTTACTTAATCAAATAGCAATAATTACATTTTCAATCTTATTCTTTAAATTTTTCCAATTTTGGCCGAGATTTTTAAAAAATTCGCTTGTGTGCGCTGTCCAACCACTCTCTCTCTAAAAGTTGCGGCTAAAACATCAAATTGTGTCAAAGAAGCACCTGGTAACTCTTTACCACCGTCCATTTTTACGTTTTCATCCGTTTCGTCTATCGAACTTAGTTTATCAGTCATCTCCCGTATACGTTCTGTTTTAATCGTTTTTTCCGCACTAATTTGAGCTATCGCACCGCTGCACTGTTAGGTTTTTAAGATGTAAAAGTCATTCACCTTTCATTTGAAACATTTAGGCCCACTTTTACCACCTCTTGATAAATTCATCTGATAGATAATTACCATGGTTACAGCGGTTTTAAGCGCTCTCATTGGTTAAGAGCGCCAATTTATCTATCGGTTATATCAAGAGGTGGTAAAACGGTAAAAACATCGCTGCGCCGCGCGACACGTTACAACTCGTCTATCATTAAAACCCAACTGCCCACGTGGCTCCGGTTGGTTAGACTTGTTATAGCCAGTAATATATGTAGATGGCGCCGGATGTCGAAACCGTTAACATGTGTTTTAGAACATTTATTTTGTAAGCTAAGATGCTACAGCTAAGTAAAGTTGTGGAATGAAACCTATTTTCTTCGTATTCTGTTGTGTTCTAAATGTGTTTGTCTACATAAATTATTTTTAAGCATTAAAACCACAGTGCTTTTAACAATTATTTTCTTAATACTGTATAAAAAGAATACGACATTCGCAAAATCTGGAAAACGTAAGTTTAATTTAGTATAATCTTTAAGTAAGTAAAATAACTTACCTTAACTAAAAGTGGTAAAGATAATTCAACAAATTTCGAAGCGGTGAAAACAACTGGATTGTTCATTCGTAATATATTTATAATCATCATACTTTTCAATGATTTACTCACCGAAAACCATTCATTTTGGTAAATAGCAAACGGTATCTCTGAAAACTAAATAACAAAGTGTCTCAATCTTGTATCAGTTTAAGTTAATCATTTTGATATTTACAGCCATAGATGTATTTTGAGCAAAAATGCAGTAAATCGAGAGTTGGGTCGCCAAAGCAAAATAAACTTGGAGTTGAACGAAAAACGCCGCGCTATAAGCTTCAAGCTAAAATATTACAATAATTAATAACTAAATTATAATCTAAAAGATAAAGCGAGAATTTAAAATCTTACATTTGTTGTCATAAATAGGCAACACATCAAATTAAATAGGGAAAATATAACTTGTACAAAAGCGATGTGTTGAAAAATACTTTCAATGTCGCTTGAAATTCTGCCAAAATCAAGAAAAATATACCTAAGCTGTGAAATAAAATTAGATATATAATTTACCTTAATAATCTTTGTAACGACTTTGTTAATTCTTTCATATCAAGATTAATTCTATTTTCCAATTCCGGATTTAATTTGTCGTACAATAAACTGTAATCTCTGGGTAAATCACTATTTCTTAAAGAACGAGCTACATTTGTTGCAAAGAGATCTCGTAGAACTTTAACGTCGATGTATAAATGAAGGAGTAAAATTACAAAAAATGTATCGCAAGCTAAAAAAAGAATGAAAAGAAAATTAATATCCAAAACAAATTTTTTAAAACATAACCCAACCAATTATGAAATTGTATTTGGAAGTAAAAAATGTTTAGTGAGTTAGTTCTCCTGAACTAACAAATATGTAGAATAGCAGAAGAGGGAATGCTGACTCTTGTGGCACTTCTTCTATCGTGGTCCAGATTGTCTTGGATAAGTCTAAGAATATTGCCCCAATGTATTTCGAGCGATTAAATCTTTTTGAGATGTACTCAACGAGACAAAGGAATTGTAGGATGGTGCAGTGAAGGGGCCGCACTCCAAATTGTTGTTAACATTTAGACAAGATAGGAATTGATTATAAAAATTTATGGATTTAGTTATGTAAGAGTTTAGCCAGAACATTAAAATCTTTAAAATTTGGAACGCGTGTTATATCTCAAATTAAAATCCAAATATTCTTCTTATAAACACCTAGGCTTACATCCTGTGTTTCAAGGGCCTCCTTTCCTGCCTTGACAGCTCTCTAGGCAAATTCCTTTCCTGAAATTACATTAAGGCACGTTTACACTGCGTGTTGAATAATTATACGAAATGGCGGATATAGAGGACGTTTTGAAACGACTTACAGATGGCCTTACAACAATGCATGCACCAAATTCAAACCAACGTACAAATTTCGGGAGAAACAATCCCCAACCGTATGACGAAAACAATGAAGACTTCAACTGTTATTTACAGCGGCTCGATAATAATAATAATAATAATAATACAAAATCATACGAACAGCTGATTAAACTTTTACGAGATTACCTATCCCCACAAGCCAGCATTATCGCTGAACAATACAAATTTAATACACGGTTACAAGGCGAAGACGAATCAATTCAGTGTTATGTGGCTGAATTACGAAAATTAACAATAAATTGCGAATTTACGTACGAAAAATGTAAGGCTTCTACGAACGAAACGCATCTACGAGCTCAATTTATTCGAGGAGTGAGAGATGCTGAGATACGTGAAAGATTATTACAACAAAAAGATCCGAAATTCGAAGATGTGGTGCAAATCGCCCAATCAATGGAAATCTCTAGAAAAGAATCTAGTTTAATGCAACCCTAACAAAGTCAAGTAAATGCAATCTGAAAAAATTCGTACAAAAATAATAAGGTTTCCAAATTACTAGGGAAATGTTTTCGATGTGGAAAAACCAACCACAAAGCAAGGAATTGTCCCAACAAAACTTTAAATTGCTTAAATTGCAAAAAGGAAGGTCATTTACAAACTGTTTGTATACAAAAAAAACAAGAAGAAAAGCGATTAAAAGCAAGTAAAAGTGGACAGCAGTGGATCAGAAGATACAAATCCTGAAGAAGAAGAAGGGGAGGGTGAGGATCACAATATGGTGAACCAATTGCAACTAAATTCAATGGAAAAAAATGCGATATGGAATTGGACACTGGTGCTGCGGTTTCTACAATGTCAAATTTACAGTTTAAGAAACTTTGTCCGGGTATACAGTTACAACCAACGAAGGTACAGTTACACACCTACGCTGGCGAAATCATTAAACCGACTGGTAAAGCAAAAGTACCAATACAATACAAGAACTATGCTACGACTGGTCAAGTTTACATTTTGAAGAAACATGTCGATGCCATATTTGGAAGAAGTTGGCTCTAACAAGTGTTTGGGCAACATTGGATAGAGAAAATTCCCACAGATCCAAAAGAAGTACGAGCAATAGATATGCATACAACTTTGACAGACACTCAAGATGAGTTACAAGAAATATTACAAGAATTTAAGGATGTCCTGAACTTGGACGAATTCCGAATTACACTTATAAATACAAATTAGAGAAGGAAGAGACACAACCAATTTTTCACAAGCCAAGGCAAATGCCATATGCACTTAAACAACAAGTGGAAGAGGAACTACAACGCTTGGAAAAAGCAAGGGTTATAGAGAAGATGGACTACGCTCAGTGGGGTACGGCTTTAGTGCCTGTTCGAAAGAAAAATGGAGAAATCCGTTTGTGTGCCGCTTATAACACCACCATTAATAATGTAATAGAAGAGAATTGTTATCCGATACATCGAGTTGAAGATTTATTGCATAAATTAAATGGAGGAAAATATTTTTACACGCTAGATGGACAGAATGCATACCTGCACATGAAAGTTGACAAGAAGAGTGCTGAGATGCAAGCGATATCGACACATAAAGGAATCTATAAAGTCAAAAACCGCTCCAGCAGCCTGGCAACGGTTTATGGACCAGGTTTTGCGAGAAGCGTACGGTGCTGCATGTTTTTTCGACGACATTGCAATCCAAGGAAGAACCAAGGAGCAACTTTTAGTACGGCTAAGAGAGGTATTAGAAAGACTGACATTAAATGGTCTTCACCTCAATAAAAAGAAGTGCAAGTTTTTTTGAATCGAAGATATCATACTTAGGTCATTATATTGATGAACATGGTTTATATACTTCATCCGACAAAATTGAGGCAATCGTTAAAAGTCCAACACCTACTAATGTGAGCGAGACTAGAAGTTTCTTAGGCTTAGTGCACTATTATCAGCGATTCATACGGAATATGTCATCAAAACTACAACCAATCTATGATTTATTGAAGAAGAACACGAGTTTTAAGTGGACCAAGAATTGTCAGAAATCATTTCAAAAGGATCTAGTGAGTTCAAGAATTTTAATGCCTTTCAACGATAAATTGTAATATCTCACACCTCGTCTGACGGACAAGAAAGACCTATAGCATTCCAATCCAGATCACTTAGCTCAGCTGAGAAAAATTATAGTCAGTTAGACCGAGAAGCTACTACTATTTTTTGGGCATTGAAGAAATTTTTTGTCTATTGTTATGGTAGAAAGTTTACTTTAATTACCGACAATCAACCATTAGCTAGAATATTTCATGAAGAAAAAGACTTACCACCAACTTCAACTATACGATTACTGCACTACGCCAATTATATTTCTTGTTTTTAATTACGAACTCAAGCATCGTAGATCACAATTACACCCAAATGCAGATTACTTATCAAGATCTACAATTCTGACCAATGATAAGAATAAATCTGTGGATTCAGCTGAAATGTTTCTAATAAATCAACTAGCAATACTACCAATAAGTCATGAAGAAACGAAGAAGGATATCCTTAAACAAATTTATTGCTGGGTACAGGGAGATAGTGAATTTCAGTTACCATATGGAAAAATTACTGACTTTTGAGTCCAAGACGGATGTTTGCTAAAACGTATCCGAGTAGCAATTCCTAAGGCATTGCGTAGGAATATATTGGACGAGTTACACTCAACACATGTGTATAAAGGCTTTAGCAAGAAGCCATGTGTGGTGGCCGAGGATTGATAAAGATATTGAAGAACTGGCACACGCTTGTATTCAATGCGCAGAAACAGGAAATGACCCAATATAAGTAATTGTACATCCCTGGGAGAATGCAGTTAAACCTTGGCAGAGAGTCCACGTCGACTGTCTTGGACCTTTCCATGGAAGATACATTTTTGTGTTAGTAGATGCCTACACAAAGTGGATCGAAGCGTTTCCAACAAAGACGATAACTTCAACTAAAACTATAGAGATGCTAACGGAGATCTTTGCTAGATTTGGACTGCCTTATATATTGGTTTCTGATAAAGGAACTAATTTCAAATCAAGAGAATTCGAAGAATTTCTAAAATCAAATGGTATTGTTCATAAAGTCACCGCTCCTTACCATACTGCTACCAATGGACAAGCGGAGAGGTACGTTCAAACGATTAAGAGAAGCTTACGCAACCAGCTGCGTGAAGGCACTGATTTTAAGCTGAATCTACCAAGGTTTTTGATGCAATATCGAAAGACACCACAAACCATCACAGAAGTGACCCCAGCGGAATTAATGTTTGGAAGAAACATTGTAACAAGATTGGATATAGTTAGAAGAAATTTAATAACCGAGCAAAAAGCTGAAAGAAAAACTTTAGAAGAGCAAATGAATTACCCATTGAAAAAAAAGTGAAGGTGTACAAGTAAAAATTTATAACAATCCTGCAAGAAAATAGGATTTTGGTACCGTAATGGCATGAACCGGTAAACTTCACTACAACATTCTGCTCAACGGACGAATATATACCTGTCACCGTGACCAATTGCTGCAATACAATGGACATATACCGCAGAAAACTGCTGAAACCTTTGTCCAAACGGAGGTAATACCTAAAACAAATTCTAATCCAAAATGTGTTTCAGACCCCCAGCCAGCCGTAGAAGAACAACATATTCCTGGTTACAAGGAGACTGAAATTCCAGTACAAGAGCCCCGAATTCAGTCAGAAGGTGAATCTCAAACAGAGCTACCAACGACCACGAAAAAAGACGAAGTACCTGTTTTACGTCGTTCAACGAGAGTACGGAAGCCTCCACTTAAATTAAATCTTTAAAATGCGAGGGGACATTGTTGTGATTTATATTTGAAAATGTATCAGAGGCGCCACGTAGATAGAAATAGCAAATACTTACAACTCGCACACACATACTCACTTACTGACATTGGCGTCAATTGATACACATCGTACAGAAAGTTTTATATTTATAATAACTGAATAAAATAGTTTGTTAACCATTCATCAGTGTAATAATTTCCCAAAGTTACAACACGTGAAAAAGAAGAAAGCAGAACTAGAACTAAAATATAGGACAATCAACTTAAAACGTTCTGCAAGAAAATTACTTTATATGTGTTGTTTGGAGCCACACAAAAACTTACTGCTATAAAAATGTGCGCTGTGTTAAATGAGCTGGTAAACACTGGACCAGCGAATGCACTAAAGCCAAAGAAACTCCGGCTAAATAATAATAATAATAATAACTTTTTTGCCCAGCAAATAAAAGTAAATATAAAATAGAAAAATAATATAATAAAATAAAAATTAATAATGCATGAAAGCAAATCGCGAGGTGCCGGTTCAGGAAGTTAAAGTTTAACCCCTATTCTTCCACCAGAAACCTCAAAAAATATAAAGAAAAACAAAATTAACATTAAATTTTACAGAAAAAAAAAACAAAAATATGCACGAAAACAACAACAAAAAAAACTTAAATCAATAACAAATAATTAATATTACAAAACTTATGAATTATAATTCCGTGACGTGCGCGAGGCAATTAGATAAAGGAATACCCCGCCACAAAGAATCATTCTGATTAAAAAGTATTCTATTAAACAACCGAGACCTGAACGACCCAATCTCAATATATCTCTCAGTCGCAGAAATACGATTGTAGGATATATCACATATTATAAATGTGGTAAGCGAAGCATCTTTCAAATAAAGATGTTCTCTGGGCCGGTAGCGCGATATGGAAACAACACCTTGTCGAGCGATCATGGACAGTACTTCCAAATTTAACCCTCTTAAACAAGTAATCGGGAATCTTCCATAACATTAATTTATGGTAAGAAACCAACGTTTGGAGCTCTCTTCTGTTTTTCATAGACAACCACCCAGCTTCAACTAACTTATGATCAATTCTATCAAATTTTCGGTTGCCATAAATGAACCGTAGGCAACAATTTTGTATTTTTTGAATTCTATTTGAATCAAAAGTAGTTAAGGCTGGATGATAAACTGGTACCATATAATTAAACTGAGACAAAACGAGAGCATCGCATAAATTTAGCCTACACCACCTCTCTTCATCGGCCATCCAGTATCTGTTAGCTCTCTCCTCGTTTCCACAACGGAACCTAGCCACCAACTTCTTCCTTTCCTCATCTGCTTCCAATAACAAGTATCTAGGCAGCCCCTCCATAATTATGTCCCTGTACCTTTCGTTATACCTTCCCTCTTTTATTTGTGTCCTTCTTTCCTGTCTCTGCACATCTCGGTCCCTATCTCTCAACTCCCTCCACATCTCCCTACCCACCCTTCGTCTACTATTTATCTCAGTTACCGAGTAGCCCGCTCGTCTATAATAGTTGTCTCTGTCTCCTTTCCCATATCTAATCTTTCCCTCTCTAATTTCCCTCCAACACTCCCCCAAGATCCCGCAGTTTGGCCTCCCTTCTATTCTTTCTTCATATTTCACTGCCCGCCTCCACTCTGACCTTATCCACCTTTACCTCTTCCCTCACTATATACCCCGGTGTTTCTCTCGCCACCCCAAGCACCCATTTCCAATATATAGCTTGCACGTCCTCCAGCATTGCCTGCTCTCTCCATCCCCATACCTCTGCCCCATACATCATCACACTGCTAACCAGACATAATCTTCCTCGCTGCCACATTCCTTCCAAAGACTCTCTTCCCCCAACCCCATACTTGTCCCATCACCTTATTCGCCTTTTTTGCCATAGCTATCACATGCGACCCCTCCCTGTTGTCCTCCCTAAACACATACCCTAAGTAAGTATACTCCCTAACCTTCGATCTCTTTTCCCTCCCATCTCCAGTTTTCTGTTCTTTTTCTCCCACCCTCACAAAACTTCATCATCCTTGTCTTCCCCACATTCACTTCCAGCCCCTTACCCCTAAAATATCTTTTCAATGTCTTTATCATATCCTTCATCTCCGCCGCTTCTCTCGCCATGACCACGATGTCATCCGCGTATGCTAACATATGCACCTTTCTACCTCCCACCACCAACCCTCCCATTTGCCCCTTTCCCAATCTATCCTCCAGGTCCGCCGCATACAGTGCAAACAGACTTGGGTTCAGCGGACATCCCTGTCTCAGTCCCTTCGTCGTCCAGAACACGTCGCTCAGCTTATCTCTCACTTTTATCCTAGCCATAGTCTCCATGTATATTTCCTTCACTCTCGCAGTTAGGTGTTCCGTGATCCCCCTCCTCCCCATCTCCTCCCACAACTTTCCCCTATCCACCTTATCAAAAGCCGCCTTCAAATCTATAAACAGGGCGTACAGTTTCCCTCCCTTCTTATCCAGGCCTCTATCTGCCAGATGCTTCAACACGTATACGTTGTCGATTGCTCCCCTTCCCTTCCGAAAGCCTGCCTGCCCATACGGCAAAATTACCCCCTACTCCATCTCCTCCTCCAGTCTTCCCAGCAGTATCTTCGTGTATACCTTCTATGCCGAGTCTAGTAGGTTAATTCACCTGTAGCTCTTTACCCTTCCCTTATTACCCTTTTTATATACTGGGCAAATTACCCCCACTTTCCATCCCTCCGGAATCCCACCCCCGCTCCATACGCTATTCATCCCCTCCAACAACTTCACTCTCACCACCCTTGATGCTTCCAACCATGCCTCGTTCTGGATCCCATGTTCCCCTGGCGCCTTTCCCTTCATCAATCCCCTAAGCACTGCTTCCATCTCCTCTTCTGCTGTCTCCTCTCCCCCATCACCCTCATAGCCTCCCAAACCCGTTAGCCTCGTTTCAACCCCTCCCAATAATCCCATAAAGTAACTTTTCCATTCTGTCATGTGTATTTCGCTGGTTATCCTCTCCCTACCCTTTTTTCTCTTTTTCAGATACCTCCAGATCACTAACTAATAAATACACTAACTGGAATCTATTTCAACAAACATTAGATTGAACTAAAATTAGAACTAACATAGAAACTTTCGGGTTTTGCCGTGCGTCTTTTAAGAAAAGGTTTGACGTTTCGGATGCCATGTTGCAACCTTCTTCAGAAACTGGTTCGAAGTCACTTCGAAGGTTTCTCACGAGAAAACCCGAAAGTTTCTAGTGTTAGTTCTAATTTTAGTTCAATTAACACCGGCCGTGAAAGCCTTCGTACTTATAAACATTAGATTATAAAATTCAACTTAATACTCTTATGAAAACAAACAAAGACATTGACAAGGAACTAGAAAAGTTCTTAAAAGACATACAAAACTCAGCCTGGACCATAACACCTATTTTAATACCAAAGCCTAAATCTAACATATGTATATTTTAAATTCATTAGAGATAAAATTGAAGATTCCTAGTGATAAAACTAAATTAAATCAAATAACAGACAAATTAAGATCATTAATAATAATAATAATAGTTATTTATTGTATAAGTGTTTTAGACAGCATTTTATTCACGCAAGAATGTTTAATTTTCGTTTAATTTTTTTAAGTGAATAAAATGCATCTAAAACACGCATGCAATACAACGTTTTATCCACAATCACACTCATTTTGAATCAGAATCGCTAAAATTTCATCTGATGTTATCAAAAAATGATTTGATATTTCACTCTGACAGCGGCTGTCACCACAAAAATCATTGCAATTAACTAAAAAAACATTGGGAGGTGTTGAATTGTTGCAATAGCAAACCAGCTTGTAAAATATTACAAGCTGGTTATTAATGCAAAGGAAGTAAAATATGACAAATCGAAGAATGAAATGTCTATTAATATAAATGTTAATATAAATAATAAACAGGATGTAATTGATTTAAGATTGTATTTTTCATTATTTCACTATTGGAATAACGTAACTTTATTCAACTAGTGGATAAAGTGGTACTTTATACGATTCATAAGTGTGGATAAAACTTCAATTATAAGGTGATTGTGAATAATAGTATATTATTATATGAGCATATAATGAGGGCTATTATTCACGAAGGTTAAGTTTATGTCACGAGCGTAGCGAGTGGCATAATTAACCTGAGTGAATAATAGCTCATTATATGCGAGTAGAATACTATACTTTGTCCACGATTATTGAAATTGATTCCATAAATTTATTTTTTAAATAAATTTTTGAATAAAGGTTAAACGTCAATGTGACACAAATTCAATGTTACTAACTGTAACCAACTGCACAACAATTTGTCAAAATTAAGTGTCAGTTTTATAAAACGTCGTTTTCTTTACGAAAATTAATTAATTTATGCTTAAATCATACGAAAAAACGAATTTGTTTAGGTTTTTTTAATGTCAAACATTTAGAAACTCCTAAAAAATTGAATTAAATTGACGTTTTTTGAACTTTTAACGTTTCAAATAATTATTATTAGTCTGGTCAAGATGGCTACCCGTGAATAATGATTATTATTCACCGCTATTATTCACTCCGTGAAAAATGACTACCATTTTCTTTTAGAAAACTCATTCATAAGGTATATATTATAAGGTAGTCGTGGACAAACATATTTATTGACTCAGAGAAAACTACAAAAATAAAAATTTAAAGAAATTACAGAATAAATTCTGAGCCAAAAAGGATCGAATCAGTCTTACCATAAGTAACAGTGTTTTCCATCGATCCTTTTTTACGAGAGAAAAACAAAAAGTAAATGTGTAATGAAAAAAAAAAAGAACAAGCTCAAATGAAATACAAATACAAGGCCTAAAACTGATTATTATTGAAAAGAAGAAGTTGTTTATGACAACTATTCCCCTACAAAATATTTGAAAAGGTCAACCCGCTGCCGTCACTTGCCGAGCCAGCAAGTGCTCCTTAAGTTTACTAGACACAACATAAGAGTAGGATCTTTTAAAAATTTCTAAACGATGTTTAGGTATCGTTAAAGTATGCCTGTGTCTAATGTTTAGGCTTTGGACATCGGTTCTAAACGTAATTTTATTATAAAGATAAGGAGGAGATTTATCCATAATGATTTTATGAAATAAACATGTAGAATTCAACTGCCTACGTCGCGACATACTCAACCAACCAATCCACCCCAAAGAATGCGATATTCTTTCGTACCTTCTCATGCCAAATATGAAACGAAGACACGCATTTTAAACCCGCTGAATTCGGCGAATATCACCAGCATCAATGCATGAATTGTAAAGAGCATCGCCAAAATTGAAAACAGAGAGCACTAGTGCTTCACATAAGTGAGCTCTAAGTCGGCGGTGTAGCATATGTCAATTGTTATAAAGCAGCTTCAAAGTGCAATATGCCGAATTAACAAGCGTACTACTATATTTTTTGAACATCAGGCGAGAGTCCATAATAACACCAAGATTGCGAGTTTCAAAGGAAGTTGGTAGAGTAGCGCCTTGCAGAACCAGATGAAAATTGTTTGACAAAGGTAAGACATCCATCAATCTGCCACCGCTGGGCCTAAAAATAACCACTGAGGATTTGGAAGAATTTGGCATAAACTGCTAAATTGTCCAAGTCAGTATTTATCCTATGCACTGCGAAATTCACTTCATCAGATTTAAAGCTATAATATATTTGAGTATTGTCAGCGTACATATAATAATCACAATATTTTAAGCAGGAGCACAGCTGAAACGTATAAATCAGGTACAATAAAGGCCCGAGAACAAAACCTTGAGGTACACCCGACACAACACTCAAAAAATCTGAGTATGAACCATCATGGGTCACGCACTGAAATCGATTACAAAGGTAACATTTGAGCAAAGAGATGGCTGAATCAGATAACCCTATATAATGTAAGATCGAAAATAAAGGTTCGTGATGTAACGTGTCGAATGCTTTTGAAAAGTCCAATAAGACAAGTGCAGTGAGACATCCATGGACTACTTTCCTCAATATGTCGTCAGTGACATTAAGAAGTGCGGTGGTGCAATTGAAGCCAGGGCGGAACTCAGACTATTTAGGTGGAAGGATATTATTTTCAGTGACAAAAGCTGTTAACCTTTCGGCAATCAGCTTTTCTAAGATTTTTGATAGAATGGGTAAAATACTGATGGGCCTAATATCGTTCAAAACCGAAGGGTCTTTATTTTTTGGGATAGGCATTATCACAGCAATCTTCCATTGGTCAGGAAACATGGAAAATTCCAAACAAAAATTCATGATGTGATATAGGTAAGGAAGAATTGTTGGACAACATAGTACTAGCTTTTTTTTACTAATTTTATCGTTACCAATAGATTCAGCATTAATGGAAATTATTAACTGAGTAGTCTCCTCTTCCGGTGTCAAGGCAAAATTTAGAGGCGCAGTGACAGACAATATTTGATGATTGTTATAGAAATCCGACAAATCACGATCACCCAAGGAATTAATCTGTGTCGATTGAAAATAACAATACATTTGATTAGGTTACCCAAAGTGTCCGAAATATTTTGACGTCTGATAGGAGTCGAGAATCATTTCCAGCAAATAGACGAGTTGGTAAAATTTCTCAGAGATTTATAATATTCGAAATGATGTGGAATTTTAGTTTTTTTAAACTTTAGGTAAGCTTTATCTCAAAGTCTCAGTAACATTCTGACATTATCAGTAACACCATGGCAGTAATGTTTACGGATTGTAACTCTACGAAAGGGGGCAAGTATATTAAAGATATTGAGAATGTGATTATTAAAAAATTCTACTGTCGCATTAATATTTTTAAGGTAAACAAGTTCCAACCACGGTATTGCATTCAAATCAGAAGTGAATTTGTTCAGATCAAAGTTCTTGTAATCTCGATATGTAATCATTTTAGGTTGTGTAGCTTGAGGAGCAAAATCAAGAACAAGGTATATTGACAGTGATCAGAAATGTCATGTATCGTAACCACACTTGAGTCAATGACCGGGGCATTAATATTTGTAACAATATAGTCGTTTAGGGCAGCTGAGGTTGCCGTAATTCCTGTAGGAGTTGTTATAACTTGTTGCAAGTCAAACTGCTCTAAAATGGGAACAAACCGATTACCGTATGTACCATTGATGTCAAGCCCGTTAAAGTTAAAATCTCCAAAACGAATAAAATCTTGCGATTGTGGCACGAAATATGACAGAACGTCCTGAAATTGTGACAAAAACTCATTGATGCTTCCACCACGTCTGTATACTACACCAGGCAATCTGTATTAACAGATTGCCACAAACAAAATAATATTCAAAATTACTTAAATGATCTTATTGATGATGCCAGTTCTTTGTGGAAGCCAACAAGAAACCTTAAAGTTCCGAAAACGCACACACCTCCAATACGAAATAGTAGTAGAGCAAAGTAATATACCATGTGTATGAATGAAAGAACTTTATTATGAAATACAAAAACTAAACTTAAAGAAATCAGCAGACTATGACCTAATTAATGGAGAAACTTTGAAACATACACCAAAATGGCGATTACAACGCTAATCTCATTATTACTCTTACTATCAAAACTATTTGAAAAATTACTATTAAAAAAACTAAAAGCTGTTATAGAAGAAAAAGCCCTAATACTACACATCAATTTGGGTTTCGGAAAAAACATGCAAAAATAGATCAAGTGCAGAGAATAACGAATACTCTCAAAGTAGCAATGGAAGAAAATAAAGTATTTTTGAATGTTGCACAAGCTTTCGACAAATTCTGGGTAGTTGGTTTAAATTACAAATAGACCAAATACTACCATCAATGTATAGTCAACTATTAAAATCGTATCATTCTGATCGATATATTAGAGTTTGATTCTGGATGCTACACTCAAATAGAAAGCTCACGTCAAGAAACAACGTGAAGAACTTGATATCAATTTAGACACCTATATTGGCAGAAAATCCACGTTATCATTAAGAAACAAGTTGCTAATATACAAGCAAGTATTAAAACCAAAATGGACATATAGAAGCCAACTGTGGGGTTGTACCACACAGTTTGCAAGACAAATGCAAGTCTGATTCAAAGATTCCAGAACAAAGTACTAAGGTGCATAGTGAATGCACCCTGGTATAGGTATAAGAAACATCGAACTCCATGGCGACATGGAAGTAGCATCGGTGTCATCAGAAATTGCATCATTCGCATCTAAACATGAGAATAGAATGCATGTTCATCCCAACATCGGCCATGCAGCTTCTCGACAACGAGGATGTTCTGTGCCGCCTTCAGAGGATGAAGCTGTTCGATTTAATGACCTAGTACCCTAGTCGATTCAAATGCGAGCAATTGTGCCCAATTATAACAACAGCAGACTACAACTCTAAAAATATGGCAATATTTATCTATATTAAGTGTAAAGCAGAAGCAAAACGCATGCCAGAGACACGTTCTGCAAAAAAAAATAATTTCTGTGACAACCAGGAGGACAAAGCTCGATTTGGGCTGTAGCGCAAATGAAGGAGATGAAGAAGATCAGTTACATTTATTAATTTAAGTTTTTATCCAACAATTTATTAGTATTAATATTTTAAATGGTGATTAAAATTTCTTTTTTGAAATCAAAGTAGAAATTGTTCTAAACCAAGTATAACATTTTCTAAGATCCTGCAAAACAATTATTTTAATTTTTCTCCAAATATTTCTTTATATTATTTTACTTCAGTCAGTGAAGGGTAAGACACAATACCCAACATCCCGAATTTGATGTTAAAAGTACGTTGACTTAAACACAAGAAAATCAAAACGTCCTTTTTAAGTTTAACATCCGCATCATACCAATTCATATCATAAATAGCTTCCGTTAAAGAAACGTTCTAAAATTAAAAAGATTAATTTCTTATCTCGTAGTATATTTATTTAATTACCGCATCAATAATACGTTGTCCAATTGAATTAAGTATCATCAAAGATAATAAGCATGAGATCTTGATACAAAAAACAAATATATCTAATCGCTTAAAAATATGACATAAATGATAACCAAAGTAAACTCTAAAGTAACTAAAATAATGAACCCAACACTACAAATTCGTTGTAGCACAATTAGTTTTCCAAAAACTTTATAAACAAAATTAAACAATCCAAAAATTTCTTGATGATACCTCATAACTCGGCCGAATTGTACGTTTTCTTTATCCCCAATTTTAAATTTAATTTGATTTATTAACAAATTAATATGTCTTAAACGAATTATAATCAGTTCAAACGCGTACGCAGAGGTAGCTATCGCTCCTATAATCAAATTCGAAACTGCAACGAAGAAAAACATTTCGCGTACAACCAAAAATCCTTCAAGCCATGGTTGGAGTTTATAGGGAATATAATATTCCAAATATAAATAACAGCTGTTTGGAGTGTTATTAAAACATTCTTTCCTTAACAACATCACGTTCCATAAAATTATATATGAGTACGGTGTGAGATAATAGACATATTTGAAACAATATTTAACGAAATTATCGACAAAACGAAGCTCGGTTGGAACTCCAAAACGATTAAAATCGCTTAAATCATTCATTACGTTTATCATTTTACTCCTTTTGTTATTAATTAATAAAGCTGCCACTACAAAATTTATGTACATTATAAAGGCGAAGATGTCGAACAAATATGAATAAAAATCTGTTTGAGTATCTTAAAAAAATATTATTACATTTAAGTCTAGATTTTTTTATCGAAGACTTAACCATAAATTTTTGTATGATGGGATAAATAATCCAGATTAAAGTTAAAATAATACTTAATATGATCCTGTTTTTATAAACTGGTTGAAGTGGAGATGCTTGAATTTGATCAAGAAAATGTTGTATTTTTAAAAAACCCAAGGTTTTAACCCAGATCTTGTTTAAACTGTGCTTAAAAGCAAAATGAATGTGAATCAAGCGATCGAGTCGTTTTTAAAGAATCTGTCCTTAATGGATTGCAATCTGATGATGGCGAATTAAAAATTAACTATTAAATGGTTTTTAAATCGATTTTTATGAGGTACACTTTAATGATTTGAAAAAAATATTAAATTGAGAACAATATAATGATTTTTAACTTTTATAACTATAATGATTAACTAAGTAAAAAAATCACTACTTCAAGATTAACGAAAATTGAATAATAATAATTCACTTTATTGTCCAACTAAGATCAATTACAGGACAATATTACAAGAAAAAAGAAATAGCAAGTTAGTTTACACATCCTCTGCAACTAAAATTGGCTAAAATATTGGATCTGCAGTTCCTCAGATAAAACTCATTCCGCGACAATAACCAACCACAATCTAATTTACCTTGCCGTAACTTCTGTAAAAACTTAATACACTAGTCATCTCTTCTCACGTCCAGTGCAGAAAAGTTGTGACGTTGCAGCAGGGATGCGTGGAATCCGGATCGTGGAACGGATTGTTCCACGCTCCGGGTATGATCAGTCCAAGCGTACAGACAAATCTTTGAGAAATCTCCTTTAAATTCTTTCCAATATAGGCATGATACACATTTTGTGGCGACCAAATTACAGAGCCATATTCCAATTTGGACAATACAAAGGTCAAAAACAGGGCCTTGTACACACTGATGTCAGAAAAGGCACGCGAGCAAAATGTGCGCAAAACGAAACCAAGCTTCCTCGCTGCAGAAGATGCAACATCTTCAATGTGCGGTACGAAAGACAATTTGCGGTCAAAAGTAACTCCCAGATCCTTAATTTTAGATAGTTTCTCAAGAAGAACACCTTCTATATAATAAGAAGATGGAACAGCATTCCAGCAAGGCGTCCAAATCCGTCTGAAGACTGACAACATCTCGATCCAAAAAATAGGTCGGAATAGTTTCAGATCATCCGCGCATAAGCTAGTACGCTAGATGAGACTTTGGCTACAAGGTCATTCAAGAAGATAACAAATAGTAGGGAGGCATAACCGTTGTAGCACACATAATTTATACGACCCGATAGGTAAGAGGTAAATAGTTTCATAAACTTAGGAGATAAGCCAAAATCACTAAGTTTACACAAGAAGATGTCATGATGAATCGTATCAAATACCTTAGAAAAATCAGTGTATTGGATAATAATGATATCGGTCGATAATCACTAATGTTGGTGTATGTTTGAATACAGAAACAATGCGTGAGCACTTCCAAAGTTTAGGAAACGAGCAAGTGTTTAAGGATAGGTTAATTATTAAATGAATCGAAACTACAAAAACTGTACAGCAATCACGAATGAAAAATGCAGGAAGATCATCATCACCAGCAGTAAATTTATTAAGTAACCTTTTTAGGAAATGAAGAACCTATTCTTCAGTGACATCGGCAACAAATATTGGAAGATACGTAGAGTGTACATCAACCATGCTGTAAGCAGAGACACCAATATATACTCTACAGAATTGATCTGCAAAAGCATTAACTATTTTTTCAGGTTCAGTGTAGGTGCACTTATCACACATTATTTTTCTAGGAAGTCGAGAGATCGTTGTTTTCTGTCTTATATATCGCCAAAAATTATGGGGATTAGAACTAAGCAATTGTTCAGCACTAATAGTAAAGGAAGTATACCCATCGGAGATTTTCTGTTTAGTCAAACACCTCAGTCTTTTATATTCCGCTGAATAGAAAGCACTATTGCTTCTCCTCCACTTCTCCCTATAATACTCTTTCAACTTTCATAATCGTTTAATTTCTGGGGTGTACCAAATAGGGTATGAGGATCTACGACACAATATCTTAGGAACAAATAAATCCAAAGTATCATACAACTTTGTATAGAAAGCTGACAAAGTATCATCCGCATTAACCTGCACATTTAGAAAAGACCAATCTGTATAAAGTAGTTGATAATATACATTTTGTTGGGCAAAATCAGTTTTCCGAAGTCTTGACAATTGAGGGAATGCACTTTTGCTTTTTTCTTTAAAACTGGTCCTGATAGGGCAATATTTTGATTTCAAGTTTTCACAAACCATTCGAAACAGAATTTGCCGAAGTTTGAACCATCACAACTCAAAACGTTTTTCTCCGTTTTTACACTGACTTCAGAATGGCATGTCATTCGAATATTTTCTTTATCATTATCTATTTTTGCCGCTTGTGGTTTCTCGATTTCAAATTTTTAGCAATAACTTTTTTTTATCTAATAAACTCACTATTTCCATTTTCTCTATTAACATAATCATCTGTTTCTTTGCCACCTTTGAAGCCATTTGAACGTACGTAGGTACATTTATAACAATTTCAGAAAAGGTGTTCATAGAAATTAGTTGTGTAATTATGCAATATTGTTTTGCCATTGCAAAATATCAGTGAAATTAAAATGTTCTGAAAATTCTTGCCGTATATTTTCACATTGTAAAGTATGTCTTCGTCCTGTGTTGGGTAATGGGAGAAATGAGGATAAACGATCCACATTTCTCCACTGGGCTGGAGTAACTACACCATCTTCAATTCTGTCCATTATGTCCGGTGAATTATATAGCTTTCCTTTCCAGTAAATAATTATGTAGGTTTACGCAGGCTATAATGATGAGAGATGCTTTATCCGGTTGTAGTATCATAGGTGTTCGCAATACACGAAAAACTGCTGAAAGTATGCCAAACGCATTTTTATCTTCCTTGGTGATTAGGCAAATTTAATTCATTATTTTGTAGTTTCTGATAGAAAGTAGTGTTTCTGAAAATTCCGCCATCTGATATTCTTCCCTGACAACCTACATTGGCGAATATAAAATCGTAGTTAGCGTCTACACTGGCCATTAATACCACTCGAAATGGTCGTAACTAGTAACGTAGCCGTAAGTAGGAGCTGCCGTAGTGGGCCCTAATGGAGGTATACAGCCAGGCTCAACAACGCATCCGCAATCTGTAGCTTCAGTAGAATCAAGCAACACAGCAACACGATCGCAACCTTCAACTTCTCTGGGATCTAGCCACACGACAATACCACCAAAAAAATCTAAACCTGAAGACCCTCGAGTAGACATAGCCTAGCGTATTTTAAAAGATACATATGAATCAAAGATAAATTACAAGAGTCAAGGTTTTGGAAATCATGTAGCTTCAAAACGTCGTGAATATTCAAAATGGATGAAAGCATATTATGTTGAACATTGTATAAATAATATACTGTTCGATGCTGATTTGGGGAAATTTGAGTTTGAGCCAAGTTTAGCATCATCTCCGATGTCTTCATATTCGGACAGTTCGCAAAATACATTACTGCATTCTGTAATCACAGATCAACCACCACCCAACCAGATAATAACAGTTCAGAAAATACTATAAACACAGGCAAACAATTACACATTCCGGATGATACCGAAACTGAAGAAACTTTCGTGTATTACCTTAACAATTTTAAGTAACTTTTTCTTTTTTAATTTCTTTTTGTGTTTCAAGAAATACTATTAATTACCTATGTTCTAAAATTGTTTATTTTTCAAATAAATGTTTTAGAAATAGTGAGTATAGTTTTGTTTACTTACCTTAGCGTAGTCATGAAATACTTCATTTATCGCAGCACATACTTCAGAATGATATAGCACTATATTGTGGATTTAGATATTTTAGTAAAATACATAAGGCTTTCATAGGAATCTCCAGTTGCCAACAAACTTAAAGTCACTGCTAGCCTGTCATATACAGGAATCGAGTCTCTAAAATTAGTACTTGATTTCCGAATTTTGTCGCTGTTTAGAGATAATAAATGGTCAAAATCCTTTGACGACATTCTACAAAAATTTTGGAATTGACCATTTTCTTCTTTTCTTGCATATCCGACAACGTTTCACCTACATTATCCAGTATCCTTCGCTGCATTACATTTGTCACCAACCAATATCTCTTCTACTTGCAATTATAATATGACATAACGAAGCACTACCAACGACAAAATTGACATGTATGAGCAATGAGCATTCGTTCGGCTGATCTAAACATCAATTATACAAGAATTGTTGTTCTTGGTTCTCCTTTTTGCTCGTTGATATTTTGATGTAAACACACCAAATACGTACTCTTCACACGCAAATGAACAAAATTAGTAACAAAACTCATAAAATGAGGAAACCCGAACATATGTCGGTAAATATCTACTACAGATACTTCGATATGTTCATGTGGTTACTACGCGTCCGTTTGTTAGAGCGTCTGCTTATGGGAAAGAAATTTATACATGAAAATATAGGTTTGGGGTTGGTTCCAAGATTTTTGTCCGTTTATAAGAAATTATAAGAGATGTCCACTTAAATTTGTTTTAAAATGCAATTTATCTCACTTTGATATCTCAATCAGTTTTTGAGATACGAATTTTTTATTTTATATCACCTTAATACATGTTGCGCGCAAAATGTTATTTAAAGCATCATAACAAAGAGGATTATGAACTCCCAATAAGTACTTTTACTATATTAAAACTAGATTAAATTAGCTTTAATATGCATTATATCTCATTTTGATATCTCAAATAAATTTGGAGATTCAATTTTTTTATTCCTGTTACTATTTTTATTACAATTTATTTATTCCGGTCTCGACGTCAGCAGAGAGTGGATGCACGCACATTTCTGCGATGTATAAACAAAGAAATTTGGTTAAATAAAGTAAAAACGACGTACGCTGTGTGGCGGAAGGGATAAACATACGAAATAGTGATAGGTACTTTCATTTCAAGTTTCTGTGAAAAATTGTGTAAATTAACTTTCTACGACTTCGTTAAACAAGTGTCATACGTTACAACAGGGCATTTGAGGCTCAAACAGGTTTTTCGTGGGGATTTTCATTCGTGTTGAGATGGCCGCAGTGGACTTTGATGTAAACAATCTCAACGCGCTGACAGTTATCCAATTACGGGAGATTTTAAAGGCTAAGAATCTTCCGCACGGTGGTAAAAAGAATGAGTTACTGAAAAGATTAAGTCGGGTAACCACAAAAGATGCGGTGGAAGACAGCTCAATCACTGAAGATGAAGAAGATATTTTGGAGATGTCAATAAGTAGCTCGGAAAGCGTATGTACAATAATTACCAATAACAAAAAACAGGGCACAAATAATAAAAATCGCAAAAAAGAAAATAAAAAAAAAGCAAAATATGATGAAGAAGTATTCAATGTTATTTAAACAAATAGAAACAAAGATCGAAGAATTAAAAGAGCTTGGTAAATTGGTGCACAGTAAACTTTCTTCTGTCTGTGTACAGCACACACAGACAGAAGAAAGTTTGGAGAGAAGCTGGTGGAAAAAATAGAACAAGCGAAATCAACTGTGACAAAATTTGGTTTTTCGTCCCCTTTTACTGCTGAAATAGACCATAAGGAGAAAGCCTCAGAGGAAAGAAAGGAATATAGTAAAAGTTATAGGAGTGTGTCAAAGGGCTCAATGAGTGTAAATGCAACGTCCAAAGTTGAGGGTAGTAAAAAGAGAGTATTGGGTTTGGCGGATAGTCATGGTAGTAATGCAGGTCAATTTTTGGAAAGATTCTTAGACTCTACCTATGAAGTGTTTACTATTTGTAAACCAAATGCGACGTTTGTCTCAGTGTTGGAAAATGTTGATCAGCTTACGACAAATTTCACAAAAGATGACTTTGTTTTGGTCATGGCGGGAGTTAATGATATACTTTTAATTCAAATTTTCCGCGGGCTGTCTATGATAAGCTAAAACTAATACACAATCGATGTAATCTTTTGTATTTGTCGAATCCCTACTGGGAAAATAAAATTGATGTAAACGATAGTATTTATAAAATTAATTGTAAAGTTTTTGACTTCTTGCTTAAACTGGATAGATCTAATTGTTCGTTTATCGACGTAAATGGTCTTTTATATGCCTCAGATAGAACTAAACATGGGTTACATATGAATGTTCGCGGTAAATCCAAAGTATTGGAGCATACAGCTCAAATTATGAAAAATATCTCTGCGTCTAGTCATAGATCTTCAAATATTGTAATTGATTGTAATAATGATCAGGTAAAATCACGAAATTTTTATCAAAAGCGCAAGATAGTAAAAACAACATAGCTCCCGGTGAGTCGAATAACTGTCATTTGCTATATGCCAATGTTCGGGGGTTGAGTGGTAAAATAAATGCTTTGGAGGCGTTTTTGATTGATAAGGACTATGATGTTCTATGTTTCACTGAAACGTGGTTAAAATCACAACAAGCAAGTGTTGCTAAGTTATTAAATTTCATTCCTTGCGCGTTTTTTTGTAGAGATGCTCATGTCCATAGAGGTGTATTGATAATGGTGAACGAGAAAATTAAATTTAAAAAAATGGACTCAATTAGTAGTTTTTCACAAGAGATCCATTTTGAAATAAGCGGTACAAAACTAATTAATATTAATGTTGTAGTTTTAAACATTTACAGATCTCCGGACGGCGTTTTTGATTTGTTCCTTGACCTTCTTGAGACAGTGTTGTCTACCTTCCACCCTGCTCCTAAAATCATTATAACTGGGGACTTCAATGTGAAATTTGGTACTGATGACAGATGTGCTGCATTGCTGCTTTATTGCCTACGAACTTTCGGTTTCGAGCAGATGGTGTATGCTGCTACTCGTGGTAAAAATTGCTTGGACAACATTTTCGTAAATTTTGGGAATACAAATGTTAATGTAATGGTAAGCAACAATTTTCAGACCACAAAAGCTTAACATTGACGTATGCTTTTGTTGATCCTTTGCTTGACGATACTTTTGTCACAATTAGGCCAATTACCCAAAATGGTAAAGTTAAGTTTTTTGNTTAGTCATCTTCGGTGTCTCATTTTACATCTTTTATATCCCATATGTCCTATACCTAACATTTATAGTTTGGGAAATAATTAGGGTTTATTGAAAAATGCACACAAATATCGATATTTAACCTAGTGTGTCATGAATACCTAGAGCGACCTAGTGAATAACCTAATGAAGTGGAGGTTTGAAAATTTGCAGACTTGTGATGTTTGATGCCAGCTTTTCAACTAAAGTATTTTCAGGTTCCAATGGAACATCCTGAGTTTTATAACATTTTTCAATCAAAAATGTCAACTACTATGTTACTTAAACTAAAATTAGAACTAAAACTAGAACTAACACTAGAAACTTTCGGGTTTTGTCGTGCGTCTTTTAATAAAAGGTTTGACGTTTCGGATGCCATGTTGCAACCTTCTTCAGAAACTGGTTGGAGTGATTGAAACCCGAAAGTTTCTAGTGTTAGTTCTAGTTTTAGTTCTAATTTTAGTTTAATTCACACCGGCCGTGAAAGCCTTCGTACTTATACAACGTTACTTTTTATAATTTATAAATCATCTACTTTGGCGCCGGAAAAAAAATTTTGTGTTGGGAATGTTGTTGTGGTTATGTATTATCAGAAGATCAGTAAGGAAAGAGTAAACAGTTTGACATTTGCTAAAGCTATGGTTTATTTCTGTTGGTGTGATGACTAGGTTACTTTTTGTAGTGATCTGTTCTCAAGAAATGCCACGTTTGGAATTTAGTAATGAGGATTATTTGAATTTGATAATACTTTATGGAGAGTGCAACCAAATAATTGCGCGTACGTGTCGGCTGCAACATACAGGGGCCTAAAATTGAACCAAAATTTCAAAAATGTAATGAAATACAGGGTGTTCCATTTGAAATATGAAAATTGTCACCTCTTCCGGTGTAACCGCAATATTTTAGTAAGAAGCTAGCATCAAACACAGAAGTTTGCAAATTTTCTAAACTCCAGTTCATATGGTTATACACTAGGTCACACTAGGTATTCATGGCTCACTAGGTTAAATATCGATATATGTGTGCATTTTTCAAAAAACCCTAATTATCTCCCAAACTATAAATGTTAGGTATAGGACATATGGAATATAAAAGATGTAAAATGAGACACCGAAGACGACTAAGGCTCACTTTTACCACCTCTTGATAAATATAACCGATAGATAATTACCGTGGTTACAGCGGTTTTAAGTGCTCTCATTGGCTAAGAACGCCAATTTATCTATCGGATAAATTTATCAAAAGGTGGTAAAAGTGGACCTAAGTAATAAAAGGGGGTGAGGGTGCGGTGAATCCTAGGTGGGCTTGTCCTACTTGTTTTGCCGTACTCAGGGTTCTTGTCTTATGACCTGAATCAAGACCGACACTGCAGTTTTTTTTTTACTGCTCCTTCACGAGGTGCCCCTGTACCATACCAAAAGTGTCGGATCTAGATTTGCCAGTCGATAAACAGGCCTCCCGCCCGGCTGTCGTCGCGTGGCTTAGGGCTTGCACGGGAGAAAACGTGGCCGGGGACGACTGATATAGTCGAAACCGTTATACCATGCATGCCTATTGTTTGTGGACCTGTTCCACGGGCAGGGCATGCGGGGGATCTTGGCTTAATTGCCTGGGTCAAGAGGAGACAACCTCATTAAAAACCCCAAAGTGAATGTGGAACAGCTTATGCAGAGCACTTTAGGCTGTCATCTGACGGTCTAGTCATCCGGGAAGTGATGGCTGCTAATAAGCGGACTCTGGAGACCTGCCGCCCTTCAGTTTCAATAGGCTTATCGGGGTATGGGAGCACTGCCTCGATGGACTACCCTTTCTGCCCTACTCGTGGGATTAGTATGGAGACGCCCAGTATTAGTAAAACCCTAGACGAGGGGGGGATAAACCTCGATCCTGAANTGCATCAAGTGACGTAAACAAGTGAGTCTTTGACAAGAACTCATTGAGAAGGCTTGTTTTTCATGGCACACTAGGCTAAATATCCATATGATATGTGTGCATTTTTCAAAAAACCCTAATTATCTCCCAAACTATTAATGTTAGGTATGGGACATATGGGATATAAAAGATGTAGAATGAGACGCCGAAGACGACTAAGTAATAAAATATGGGGGGTGCCATTTAAAAAAATGAAGTTATGGTATTTCCAAATATCGAAAAGTTAACGTGCCGTAGTAAAGTGACCAAACGATCTAGACAGTCGTACTCGGCACCAAAACATACTCCATCATGTTGCTTACGCATGTTCTGAATCCTAAATTGATATCCCAAAAATCGAGTGTTCTCTGATTTTTTTAACAAATGTCTGCTGGAGCAGATTTTTCTAGAAAAATTCGAATAACTAGAGAACGGCCGAATCAAATTGCAAAAAGTAAAGTTATTCATAAACCTTGAAAACAGACAAATCCAAATATGTAAAAATATATAGGGTGTTCCATTTAAAAAAATAAAGTAGGTGGCGACTTCCGGTATAACCGGAAGTGCTACAAATCTGGAAATATTTTAGTCGAAGAGAACGCAAGTAATAATGCTTAAATCTGAATTTTCAAATTTTTGTATTGGCCAGAACCCTGTAAAGTTGTAATGGACGGTCGTCGTGGATGACCCTGTATAATAAACGCATTATACATACTATCAAAAATTAATTACAATGATCAGGTATTTGCTGATTCTGGCTACTCTGGTAAAGCAATGTGGAGGTTGATTAATAAGAGTAGTGTCGAAAAAAGTAGTAGAGTAAATGCACAGTTTCCACCAGATGAGATAAATAACTTTTTTGTTGATATTCCGTATAAAATCTTAGAATCAATTGAAAATAATGAAGTAACCACTAAACCATTCAATAATTATTTAAATAAAATAAACGTCGAAGGATGTAATTTCTCTTTCATGGAAATATCCTTCGTTGAGTTGCGTGATATTATTGATTAAATCAAAGTCAACTACGGATATATACGGTTTTAATGTTAACTTAATAAAGCAAATTAAAAACTTGATTATACTTCCACTATGCAAATTACTAAATCAACTACTAATGGAGGGGGTTTTTCCTCCTCCATTCGTTAAAGATAGCTCTTGTGGTACTTGTGTATAAAAAGGGTGACCACGATAAGATTGAAAATTTTAAGCCAATTTCTCTTCTACTCGTTTTCTCTAAAATTTACGAAAAGGCTTTAAAAAATAAAGTTTATGAATATTTTAAAAGTAATAAATTATTTACTCCGACGCAGTTTGGTTTCAGAAAAGAAAAAAGCAGTGTTGGTGCAATTGTTGATTTTGTAGAAAATGTTATGCAGTCCTATGAGGATGGACACTACATGATGGGTGTTTTCTGTGACCTCAGTAAGGCATTCGATTGTGTGCAGCATGACCTTTTGCTCTATAAGATGAAAAAATATAATTTTGACAAGAACAGTATTAGACTGATTAAATCATACTTATCAAATAGGTCACAAATAGTTAAATGTAATGATTTATTTTCGATAGGTATACCCCAAGGATCAATATTGGGCCCTCTTTTGTTTTTTTTAATTTATATTAATGATGTCCCTCAGAATATAACGAATGGGTGGGTTGTTGTGTATGCCGATGACACAACCCTATTTAGCAATCACAAAGGTTATGAACATGCTTTTGAGAGTAGAGCTGTTTCTCTAAGGGAGGCCGAGCGTTGGTTTGCTAGTAACAAACTAAAGTTAAATTCAGATAAAACGGCTTTCGCTACGTTTACATTGAGACGGTGCCCTAACATACAGTCTCTTTCTGCTGTAAAGTTTTTGGGTGTTTATCTTGATCCCGGGCTGTGCTGGGAGGAACATATTTTGACATTATGTAGTAAATTAAGTGGCAGCATCTATTTGTTGCGAAACCTGCGCTCGAACGTTTTACGCACAGCATACTTTGCGCTGTGTCAGTCCTCAATGACTTATGCATTGTTAGTCTGGGGCTTTGCTGCTTGTTTTGAACGCGTATTTAGAATGCAGAGAAGGGCTATACGGGTATTAAGAAATATAAATTATAGAGACGACTGTAGAAGCTCCTATATTGATTTACAAATATTAACTCTACCGTCTCTCTACATTCTCGAATGTGTTACATATGTTAAAAAGAACATTAATAAGTTTGACACGTATAAGCAGGTGCATAACTATGATACTAGGAAAAATAGCGATCTGATACCNAATTGACTTAAACAAAGCTTGCTAATGGATAATTTAATCAATGAATTTATGAATGACTTTACTTTTTGCAAATTAATTCGGCCGTTCTCGAGTTATTCTAATTTTTCTAGAACAATCAGCTCCAGCAGACATTTGTTCAAAAAATCAGAGAACACTCGATTTTTGAGATATAAATTTAGGATTCAGAACATGCTTAAGCAACATGATGGAGTATGTTTTGGCGCCGACTATGGCTGTCTAGAACGTTTGGTCACTTTACTATGGCACGTTACCTTTTCGAAACTTGGAAGTACCATAACTTCATTTCTTTAAACGGCACCCCCCATATTTTATTACTTAGTCGTCTTCGGTGTCTCATTTTACATCTTTTATATCCCATATGTCCTATACCTAACATTTATAGTTTGGGAAATAATTAGGGTTTATTGAAAAATGCACACAAATATCGATATTTAACCTAGTGTGTCATGTATACCTAGAGCGACCTAGTGAATAACCTAATGAAGTGGAGGTTTGAAAATTTGCAGACTTGTGATGTTTGATGCCAGCTTTTCAACTAAATTATTTTCAGGTTCCAATGGAACATCCTGAGTTTTATAACATTTTTCAATCAAAAACACATTCTCTCTACATTCTCGAATGTGTTACATATGTTAAAAAGAACATTAATAAGTTTGACACGTATAAGCAATACGTGTCAAACTTATGCACTTGCTATGATACTAGGAAAAATAGCGATCTGATACCCAAATATACACGATTAACAAAATGCCAGAAAAGTGTGAACGCGGTGGCGGTGAAATTTTTTAATAAATTGCCATTACACGTCCGTCAGTTGCCATTGAAGGGCTTTAAAGAGTATATTAAACAAACTCTTGTTACAAGGGCGTACTTTTCTCTTTAATATGACACTATATAATATGTGTAAAATTTGACAAGTGTGAACATATTGTATTGTATTGTAACACCATAAAGATTATGATTATGATTATTCTGACCTTTAATTTTTACAACGATTAACTAACAGGGTTTAACCAAAAAAAATCATTACAACCAGATTAACGAAAATTAAATGTTTATACTTTAAATAATAAAAGTAGAATAAATTTGTTTTAAAATGCATATCTCCTTTTCATATCTCAAATAATTTTGGAGATACACTTTTTTTATTCTGACGTTTAATTTTTACAATGTTTAACAGGGTTTAATCAAAAAAAATCATTCACAACCAAACCAACGAAAAATAAATATTGATATTTAAAATAAAAATGGATTAAATTTGCGTCAAAATGCTTTATATCTCATTTTGATACCTTAAACAATTTAAGAGATATAATTTTTTAAACTTTTTCATTTTTAAAGATTTGTTCTAAAACGATAACATTCATGTTTTGTTGAAAAAATTATTTGCTTCTGCATTTTGTGAATGCACTAAATCATTCGCCATTATGTGCTCTTAAACAACATTCTTTAAGCTTTAATTCAGTGTAAGACTTATTTGTTAATGAATATACATACGATTTTTGAAACATTTCCATTTTAAAACGAGTGTTAAAGCGGAATATTGTTGGGTTATGTTAAAATTCTTTTTTATAATCTATAATAATTAATTAACTGAATTAATAATTACCTAGAACGTGAATGACATAAATGATAGCAGCCGTTAATTCAAAAATATAAGCAGCAACGCAAAACCATTTCGTAGTTGTAGGAAACGGAATTACACTATGCAACACCAACATTTTCCTACATTCCACATCTTCGTTTAAAAAATCCTCCGGGCTCATCTTGACAATATAAAACAAAGGCGTCCCAGTCGTTATAAATGTCATCATTAAAACGCATCCAACCCAACACATCGACACCATCCCGATTTTTCTCATACCCATTTCGATGTCTTTCTTAAATTTTCCCCCAAACGATGTTAAAAAGTCGTACTCGTAACGAATGTCTTCCATTATGCAGTTAACTTTCTTGTAATTCCAGCACAAAACGAACGATTTTACTATCGTTACTAAATGGACGGGAAAAAAAATTAATTGGTCCAAAATTTCTTCGTAAACTCTTAAAGTATTTTTCAACTCCATCGCTTCCAACACAAATAGTTGTAGGGGGTGAAAAATTATTATTACGCTGTAGATTAAGTAGTACATTTTTGGGGATTCGGTGTCGAAGAAACTAAAAATTCCCGCAACTTTAAACAGTTTTAAAATCGTTTCAAACATCTTGCATCAGAATTAACTTAAGATGTGGATTTTATGTATTCTTGAATCCTTTTTATACTAAAGTACAAATTTGATTGATGTTATAATACGGAAATTATAATACATAAGTGGTTTTAAATAAAATAGTTTCACTTATATTGATTTTTTTTCTTTTCTTTACTTCTTTGTTACAGCATAAAATTAGTGGGATTAACGTAGTAGTTGCATCAAACTTCGCAAAGTTATCTAAGTATAGCAAAGGAGGGTCATTATTGAAAATACAGGAACGTTAATACCAGGTGTTTTCAGGTCTCAAATTGTAAGAATTGAGAAGGAATTGCCTTGGTGCTGTGTATAGCAATCATAAGGATCGTAAATGAAATAGCACTCAATGTTTCGCCATTCTTTTTAGGTGTATTTTTAGGCAGAAGCCGTTAAATATTCCACCTTTCTTTAAGTTTCATATTTTATTTTATTTAAAAGTGCAGGAGTTTGTTCTAAACGTTTCTTTGTAATAATAAGCATTTATTGTTTATAATTTACAATATTTTACAATATATATATACCCCCAAACTCTCTACGCTCCTTCCCCATCTCTACACCCTCGACTCCTCGCCCCAATTACCTCCCTTACCCCGATCTTCCAAATTCTGCTTCATATCCATCGCCTCCTTCTTCACCTCACTATACCCTTTCAGCATGTGTTCAAGTATTTCCCAGTCCTCTTCACACTCTACACCACCTCTCCACATCGTGCGCCCTCATACCCCTCCATCAACAGATACTTTGACAGTTCCTCTATCATTATCTCGCTTCTCGTATCTGTGACCATCTTTCCTGCCTCTGTATGTCCCTGTCCCTATCCCTCAGATGTCTCCACTCTTCTGTTGTCACACTCTCCTATAATATTCTTCCCTATCTCTCTGCCCATATATCAAACTCGTCTCCTTGATTTCCCTCCAGCACTCTCCCAGGATCTTACAATGCAGTCTTCCTTCTATCCTTTCCTCGTACTTCACTGTTCTTCTCCTAGCCTCCATTACTGCATCCACCTTAACCTCCTCCCTCAATACAGCCTTCTGGAGTCCCCCTCGCTAACCCTAGTACCAATCTCCAATACTTCTTTGTACATCCTGCAGCAATCCTTGTTCTCTCCATCCCCATACTTCTGTGTCGTACATCATTGCGCCATCATCACCAACCCCTCGAACCTCCCAAAAGTTCTCTCCCTCCCATCCCCAAACCTGTCCCATCACCCTGTTCGCTCTTTTTGCTATCGCCTTCACGGGCGACCCGACCATATTACTCTCCAAGAACCCATATCCCAGGTACGTATACTCTATCTCTCTTACCTGTCACCTCGATTTCTCCCTCTTTCTTCTCCCCCCTGTACAGAACTTCATTATCTTTGTCTTCTCGACGTTTACCTCCANTACCTGGCTGTGGTCCTCAAGACGAAAAAGATAAAACTCTTCATCCCGCGGGATGAAGAGTCCCTTCCAAAGCCGGTAAGTTGAGACAACCTTAATAAAATTAATATTAACCATCAATATTTTTTTTCTTGCAATTGAATCCTGGATACGACTTCCGCAGAAATCCGGGTGGTCCGGGAGAAGAGAGGGGGGGTTTTTAGTGGGTAGCAGGGGCTAATTAATTGTAGGCCCACACTCCCGGCCGAAATACGATTTTTCCGACCCACAAACTATAGGCGCCATAGGGTGCGTAAGGCATTTTCCCCTACTCTGCGCAGGTAGTTCAATTTACAGGTAGTTTCAACAGAAATTTTATATTACCTTATAAGGTAATAAATTTTTTAACATTACTAAAGTGTACAAAAAATAAAAAGTTTATTGTTTACCCATTTACGATGAAGGTGAGAAATTATTGTAAAATTTTAAGACTTATTACAAAAAAAATATATCAACTCNTCCCATCACCCTGTTCGCTCTTTTTGCTATCGCCTTCACGGGCGACCCGACCATATTACTCTCCAAGAACCCATATCCCAGGTACGTATACTCTATCTCTCTTACCTGTCACCTCGATTTCTCCCTCTTTCTTCTCCCCCCTGTACAGAACTTCATTATCTTTGTCTTCTCGACGTTTACCTCCAACCCCTTCGCCTTAAAATATCTCTCCAGAGACCTTATCATCTCCTTCAACTCCACCGCCTCTCTTGCCACGACCACCAAATCATCCGCATACGCCAAGTCGTGCATCTTCGTTCCTCCTATCATCATCCCACCCATCTACCCTCTCACAAGTTTCTCTTCCAAGTCCGCTGTATACATCGCAAATCGTGTGGGACTAAGCGGACACCCTGGTCTCAATCTCTTTAAAGTAAATACACTCACGTAGATTTAACTAAATAAATAACAACTTTATTGAATCTTCAACAATACATTAATCTAATTTAGTTTAGTCCTCGTATTTAGTCAGATCATGCCGGTTTTAGTCCGTCTTCAACCCTTTTATTCCTGATACACGTTTTTCCACATCCACCGTGCACCGTTTGCCGTAACCGACTCTCTCACTCTTGTTCAAACCTGTTCGTTTTCTATTGTCTCGAAACTTCTCCGAACGCGCGGTAATTACTGCTACCGCAACACCACGCTCCTCACTACCAACCCAAATTCTCAAGCACAAAATATCCCTAATACCTTCGTCTATCTTTAACCTTAAGGTTATCACTTTAACCTTGGCCATCGTCTCCAAGGTTGCCAGGTCTCACGATTTATTGTGAGATCTCATTATATTACCTTTAATCTCATGATCTCACGATTTGACATGTACTTCTCACTATTTTATTACAAAAATAATATAATAATTGGAAGAAATTACTTAAACTGTAATATTTAATTTCCTTTTAATTATATCACTTTTAAATACAAACGTTGTCTAAATAGTTTTACTAGAATCCTATGTCTATATGTAACACGTATTATTAAAATTGAGTGGTTTTTAACACGCTGCCGAGCGACCCCGCTAACCATGGTTTAGATACCAGTTAACTCGTAGTCGGCAGCGAACGTGTTAAACAAATTTCAATATCTCAAGATTTTTTATAACATGGCTCACGACATTCTATGTGTGTAACTTGGCAACCCTGATCGTCTACTTCACTCTATCAGCTGTTCTGTGATACCTCTCCGCCTCATTTCCTCCTACATCTTCCCTCTATCCACCTTATCAAATGCCGCCTTCAGGTCTGTGAACAATGCATACAGCTTTCCTACCTTCTTGTTCAACTCCCTATCTGACAGATCTTTCAGTATGTATATATTGTCAATTGCTCCTCTTTCCTTCCTGAATGCCGCCTGCCCATCCGGCAACATTTCCCCTATCTCCATTTCCTTTTCCAATCTCCCCAGCAGTACCTTGGCTTATATTTTAAATGTCGTGTCCAACAGGCTGATTCCTCTGTAATTGTCCACCAACCCTTTACTCCTTTATACAGTGGGCAAATTATCCCCATCCTCCACCTGTCCGGAAACCCCTCCCATCTCCATACGTCATTTATTACCATCCATGCTTCTTCTTCACCGTCTCCGTCGCATCCAACCATGCCTCATTCTGGATTTTATCGTCTATTCGCGCCCTTCCCCTCTTCAGTCCCCTCAACACCTCTTCCATTTCTTCCAGTGTTATCTACTCTTCCCCCTGCACTCCAGCTCTCACTTTTCCATTCTTCTCTCTTCCTCCCCTTCCAACAATCCCATAAAATACGTTCTCCATTCCGTCATTTGTATATCTCTGCTGACTTCCTCTCTTCCCTTCCTCATCCTCTTTAAGTATCTCTCTCTGCATATATCATTTTCCTCTTTCAACTCCCTAATTTTCTCAGTCTCCCTCTCCTTCAGCTCAGTCTTCTTTTTCTTGCATTTTTTTTGTATCTTCTCTTAACCCCTGTATATCTATCTATCCCTACCTCCTTTCGCTACCACTGTCTCAGTTTCCTTCTAGCTTCCCTCTTCGCTTCTCTGCATTCCGTATCCCACCACTCATTCCTTCCCAGTCTATGCCCCCGTCGCCTGACTCCTTTCTTCAGCGTCGCCTCCCTGACCACCTCAATCAGTTCATTCAAGCCGTCGGCCCCCTCCACCCGCTTGCCCACTTTCCCCTCTAGCATTGTATACCTTCTCTCGACTAATCTGCAATAGTGTATTTCCTATTATATTCTATTATACCGTAAATCTTTCCACCCTATCCCACATACCTTGGTTTGCCATTGCATAGTCGATTACTGACGCCCCCCGTGCCCCGGGATAAGTGAATTCCTCCTCTACTCGCTCCTCTTTATTCCCATTCAGTATATCCCCTCTTCGTTTCTTTGTAATATACTCAAATTCCTCAGTGTTCCGTTGTTGTTGGTTCAAAAAAGAACGAATTTAGAATTAAGGTAACAATCAAATTAATTAGTTTATACAATGGCATCCGCAATCTTTTCAATCACCTAAACAAAGTGTTTGTTGACGCCCGAGACATCGAGATGACCACCATTGTTATTTCAGCCAATCTTAGCGTATTGTTTGATTATCTTCCATATCGCATGCTGTTTGTTGCATGGGAAAAGCATAAAGGCTTCATTTTGTCGTTTCCTATAATAATGCATTACTTCATGATACTCTTTCTTGTATTTTTTGTATAGATGGTAGCATTCTTGAGATCTAGAGACTCTCATAATTATAAATAAAGCTTCCAAAGTTCTTTCCTTCTTCATCAATTCGGTGTTCCTGATTAGTTTATTATTTCTTGTGGTAGTCTTTACCGATGTTTGCATCTTTACAGGAAAACATTGATTAAATAGTCCTAGAAAGTTCTTATGGAAAACGCTACTGCAATCCTGAGCAGAGTTGGTCCCAGAAAGACTCCACACGGCCTCCATATGTAACTGTTCCTTCATTCGACATAAGTTCTCATTATTATACATGAGTATTTTTTTAATGTCTCTCTTTTTAGTCCTTCCCTGTACCGGTTCTTTCAGGCTGACCACTTGACCAAGGTGATCTGATAAATGGAAATTTCATGGTGGCTGGTTTAAGTTGCTGATGACTAGCATTCGTGAATGCATTGTCATACATGTGGCGTAGGCTGCTCCAATTCGAGACGTTTCATTAAACTATTGCTTCGTCAATAATATAATTCTCTATCTAAATGATCCATTAGTCTTTCAAGCTGCATTAGGAAATCATCAAAATCACCGAACGGCGATTTATAACAGGAAACAAGAAGTTCTGAAAGAAGAATTTCAAAATCCCTCTCAATAGCACAAGTTTTGATATCAGCTCGTTTTCGGCCATTACTTCATCCCGTACCAGAGTCATCACGCCTCCATATTGCAAATTCTGTTTGTAAAAACATGATGTCACTTTAAAATCTTTTAACATAATCTTAATAGTTCCTCTCTCTTAAGCCAATACTCCGTCAGACCAACTACATAGATTTTGTGGCTGTTTAAGATATTTGCAAACCTTCTGGTTTATTTGACAAAGTTTTTCATAAAATATTAAAGATGGATGGGATTCTTAATTTATGGGAAAAGTTGGAAGTTTTGCTTTTAAAGGCAGAGGATGTTGGTGTTTGCGTTGAGGAACAAGTAGTAGATAACGTAACCATGAGTGAACGTGAAAAGGATAGCGAGATACCCCTTAACTCCTTCGCCAGAAACACTAAAATTTCGCGTTTCCCCAAGAGACTAAGTAGCGAGCGTCAGAGACTTAAGACATATTCACCATAGATACTGAGGAACCTGTCCAAATCATGCCACTTTTAGAACTCCCGTCACAAATGTCCCCGAAAAGGAACTATTTTGAAACATTGGAACGAGTTAAGAAGGACAAAATCAAAAAATGTGTTGCGTTCTTCGTCTTGAACGCCGTCGCACGGCAGCAAAACATCTCCATGAACATTCAACCGGACTAGAAAGAATCAAGATAAGGTTGAAATGGTCACATTTGACAAATTAAAACAGGCACTGGAAACACAGAGTGGAAAGGACAACATCCACAAAAAGGAGGTCTACAAATAGTGAGAGCAAAATGGGTGTAGGTTGTACAGGCATAAAAGGACGAAGTCAGACTAAAAACGAGCTGACGAAATAGATTGAACCACGGAAGAATAAGGACCAAAAACTTCGCGACAACGGGGTGCTGCTGTTCTCATTAAGCCGACTTGATATAGCTGTGTGCCTAAAAATTAACATGGTCTTTGCACTTTATTTCAGTTCCATCACTCTGCTCTGTTCATCCTCAGTCAACCCCTCTATTTTTCAATCACCTATTCCTCCTGTAACCTCCCACTCTGTTGACCATTTCTCACCTAATCTTCTTCTGCCGCTTTGTATCTCGGCTACCACCTCATGTGGGAAGTACTTGTAGAATTGTGTCTTGATGGTCAGCTCCCTTATCATATACCCTATCCATTCTGCCTTACTATCTCTCCCCATTTTTCCACAACCGCATTCTTCGTCTTTGCCTTGACACTCATCCCCGTGCTATCCTGGTATTCTCGTCTCGCCACTTTAACTTCCCTTCTCATACTCTGCAACTTATCACTCCAACAACTCACACTTAGTTTCTGCTTTGTTTCTCTCCTTGGTTTTCTTAACAACTCCTGACATAAATTACTCATACCTTTACTCCATATATCACCATTCACCACACAGCCTTCAAATCTCCCAAAGTTTCCTTCACATGGCTTTTTTTCTAAACGGCTGTAGAGCTTCTNTACCCCTTAACTCCTTCGCCAGAAACACGAAAATTTCGCGTTTCCCCAACAGACTAAGTAGCGAGCGTCAGAGACTTAAGACATATTCACCATAGGGAGCTGGTAACAATTTCCAACAAATAGATGCTGAGGAACCTGTCCAAATTATGCCACAACATTCAAGCGGACTAGAAAGAATCAAAATAAGGTTGAAATGGTCACATTTGACAAATTAAAACAGGCACAGGAAACACCGAGTGGAAAGGACAACATCCGCAAAAAGGAGGTCTACAAATAGTGAGACCAAAATGGGTGTAGGTTGTACAGGCATGAAAGGACGAAAGTAGGTATAAAACAAGGCTATCTCTGACGTCAGAGGTAGCCGTAGTCAAGGACACCCTTCCCCCTCCACCTCCCGGCTTCCAGCCGACAAGGTTGCCCTCTAGCGGCGGGTAGCTGAACNTTCTCGTCTCGCCACTTTAACTTCCCTTCTCATACTCTGCAACTTATCACTCCAACAACTCACACTTAGTTTCTGCTTTGTTTCTCTCCTTGGTTTTCTTAACAACTCCTGACATAAATTACTCATACCTTTACTCCATATATCACCATTCACCACACAGCCTTCAAATCTCCCACAGTTTCCTTCACATGGCTTTTTTTCTAAACGGCTGTAGAGCTTCTTCCAATCCACCTTCATTATGCTAAACTTCTTGAGATGACTCGAGATGTAACTCGATATTATAACCATCTCCAGAACGTTCCACATTGGACTTGCTTTCTTCTAATAACCGTAAAATTAATCCAGCTATATTAGTTACTGGTTTGAAACGTCAGACCTCAACGTGAGAGAGAGTGAATCTTTGCCCCCTATCATCGAACAGCCCGTCGCTGAGGCTGGATGTCTTATATTGAAATCGTCGCTGATAATGACGCAGCTCAACACAGTCTTCATCATAACAATCGTATCCTTAGCCTTGATCATACCTACACCTAACAATGCGATTGCACTCTTTTCCACCTAACACGACATGCTTTCATTCTGAGATATACTCCCTCAGGTATTGTTCTATTGTGTATGTAGTTTCACGTGGGGGTGAGTTTCTTCAGAGCACTTAGGTCCCAGCGGACCTTTTGTACGTCCCCACAATTACTGTTCATTCATGTACATTCATTTTCATGAACGTTTATATAGAACAGAAAGGTATGTTCCTTATATCCGAAATTTGGAGTCATGGTACTCCGAAAATGGATTCCGACAGTCACAAACAATATGACTTACCGTCTCGTCTTCCATTTCACACCCTCTATAGAGGGGTGAAATGGACCTGCAATGTCCGGTCAGGAAGTGGGTGAGAAGCCTCAAGCTACTTTTTGATTTTCTCAGAAACTGAGTAGATCTGTTCCGGTCAGGGTAAAGCAGAGTTTTCTTAGCAAAGACACCTGCTGCTGTCCCATCCCATCTGTCGCAAAAAGCTCGATGGAAGATGAAGTTTATCAGTTTGGATGCTGTATTAACAGCTAGTGGTACAAACGGTTCAGCGCAGCCCGAACCAGCGCCTTGAGGGAGGGGGTGTCACCAAGTACGAATTGAGCGCCGTTCGATCTGCTTGGCCATTGGTCGTCAACCCTACCT
>NW_019280897.1:0-69882 GCF_000648695.1 Onthophagus taurus
AATTTCGAGGTTAATTATAAAGGTAAGTATAGAGTATTATATATCATTGAAAAGCTTGAAAAAAATCCAGTTCAATAAAAAAATAAAATATAGGTGGTCCCATTTAAAAAAACCTAAGTTGTGTTTCTCAAAAACCGTGATGACTAGAAAAATTCTACGTGCACCATTGGATTCTCCGTGAAAAAATCTATTAGAACCCGTTTTTACTTTTTTACTAAGTTTCCGGATAGCCGAAATACGGGGGGTGTCTGAAAATCGTAAATTTTGAAATACTCCCTGTATATCAAAAACGAAGAGGTCTATGAAAATTTGGTTTGCGGCATTATAAGTTTCACAAAAAAGTAGCTCAGGTTCGCGAAAACCGCAACTTTCTATCTTTCATAATAACTGAGATATCCTGCAAACCCATCGAAATTTGGACACCCTGTACATCTCCAATAATTCGAGGTACTTGACGACTCGGATATCTAGATTAATGTTATTAGTTAAATTTTCTTAATAAACAATTATTACATTTGTTTCAAAAATTTTCTGATATAAGGGTACTAAAATTTTACGTCATCGTAAAGAGAAAAAAAATATCTATCAAATGAGCCTAACGAAAGGGTACATTGCCATTTTAAAAACTTCAAGTGTTATTCGTTGCTCATTTGTTTTCTGAAATAAAAACAATTGAATGCTGTCTTATTATGGCAAATAAAATATTAAACAACTTTTGTATAAAATGTTTTTTTATAAAGTTGATACCTACCAAGATATATACTATATTCCATACATAATGGGCACCCTGTATAATAAATATAATAGATATGAATAAATGTTACTCAAATTTACAATATTATTTTCAGCGTTAATATGAAACATTTCATGCAATAATCTATTATGATAATTTGATTCTTTGTCCAAAATTATTATGTTTTCAAAATTGAAAATATGGTTATGGTCAACATGATGTTTTTTTTTTTAATTTAGTGTCACTTTTGTGTTTATTAACTCTACTTTTTAAGCATTGTTTAGTTTATCCATTACAATCTTTACAAGTAATGCAATATATAAGTTCCGACTCTCAAAATTTTTCTGTTTTACCTTTTAAAGTTGAGAAATGTTTATTTAATTTTTTTGGGTATATATTAATGAATGTTAAATTATCTCGATTTAAATGTATTCGAAGTAATTCTGTCAATTCGGGGAGTTAAGGAATTTTTTTATATTGTTTTAATTGTACCGATGTATTAAAATTTTTACTGATGTTATGTTGTAAATTAGTGAAAAATAGTAATTTATTAAAGAGTTTTCTTGGATAACCATTATTTTCAAACATATTACGTCAAATTTTTAGATTCTTATCTTTAAACTGTGGTTCGACTATTCTATGTTTTAAAGTAAGCACCGAAGCAAAAAAAAAATATTAGTATGAAATAAAATAGTTTCTTTTAATATTATTATCAATTACGATCGATTAATTTCTTTTATTTATTATTAAATAAAAACAATTTTTTCCCCTAACTTTAGAATGCTGTAACTCGGTGGGGTTAATTTTTGCTGAAAAATTACTCCTTGAAATGTTTCGCATCAATTAAGAAACACCCTGTATATATTGATGAACTCAACAAACCTACCAACTCAGATAAACAAGAATTGCGACCGAGGCGATAGTTATAATATGTGATAATAAATTTTGGGTTAATATGTTATCAATAACACTGCCTCGACTGCAAGTGGCCTCAGCTTAATTAGACCGAGACATACATTCTCAGTCCTAACTTTACCTGAGGTTGCATGCGGTCGAGGCGCTATTTTAATTTTCACTTTTGGATTGATATGGTATTAATAGCACTGCCCCAGCCGCAAGCGACCTCGGCCTAACCCTACGAAGACAGATTTCCCGCTCTAAGTTTACTTCAGGCGCTGATTTTAGTAGCTAGTAATCACTTTTAGCCTGATATGGTATCAATAGCACTGCCTCGACTGCAAGTGGCCTTGGCTTAATCAGACTGAGACATACATTCTTCGTCCTAACTTTACCTGAGGTTGCTTGCAGTCAAAGCGCTATTTTTATTTTTGGTAACCAATTTGAGTTGGTGTTAGTACGTGATAATAATATTTTGGATTAGTATGATATCAATAGGACTGCCTCAGCCGCAAACGACCTCGGCTTGATTAGACGAAAACATAGATTTTCCATTCTAAGTTTACCCGAAGTCGTTTGTAGCTGAGGCGCTAATGTTAGTAAATGGTAATCAGTTTTAGGTTGATATGGTATTAATAGCACTGCCTCGGCCGCAAGCGACCTCGGCTTAATCATACCAAGACTGATTTTCCGCTCTAAGTTTACTCTAGGTGCTGATTTTAGTAGCTGGTAATCACTTTTGGGTTGATATGGTATTAATAGCACTGCCTCGGTCGCAAGCGACCTCGGCTTAATCCCACGAAGATAGATTTTCCGCTCTAAATTTACTCCAGGCGCTGATTTTAGTAGTTGATAATCACATTTGGGTTGATTTGGTGTCAATATCACTGCCTCGGCCGCAAGCAACCTCGGCTTGATTAGGCAAAAGCATGGATTTTCTATTCTAAGTTTACCCGAAGTCGTTTGCAGCTGAGGCGCTGATGTTAGTAGATGGTAATCAATTTTAGGGTGATATGATGTCAATAGTACTGCCTCGGTCGCAAGCGACCTCGGCTTAATCCTGCGAAGACAGATTTTCCGCTCTAAGTTTACTCCAGGCGCTGATTTTAGTAGCTGGTAATCACTTTTGGGTTTATATGGTATCAATATCATTGCCTCGCCCGCAGGCGACCTCTGCTTGATTAGGCGAAAGCATGGATTTTGCATTCTAAATTTACCCGAAGTCGTTTGCGGCTGAGGCGCTGATGTTACTAGATGGTAATCAATTTTAGGATGATATGGTGTCAATAGCACTGCCTCGGCCGCAAGCAACCTCGGCTTAATCGGTGTTAGAAGAATTGAATAAGAAATTTATTAATAATAAATACTACAGGCTGACGGGCGGACAAAATGTCTTTAAAAAGAACAGAAAGAGATACCGACAATAGACTGGACAGTATAGGAAGCACTTATGACGGAGATGATGAAGATAAGGGAAGTTATATGTTTTAATTACAACTATGTATACACAATTATAATTATTCATTATTATACTATGTTATATATACGAATACAACGATTGGTAGCCAATAAAGGACCCATCTTACTCAACATTTTCCAAAACCTCGAAGCAAAAAACTAGTCCATAATTTTCCTCTTCCATCCATCTCTGTTTTTTAATGCTTGTTTCCAATTTGGAGCTTCTAACATGTTCCTGGCCTCATCCTTGTAGCGTTTTCTTTAGTACCCTATACATATTTCGTGGTTCATGTGTCAAATTTACTACATTTATTTTCTTAATTGCCTTTTTTGCTTCGTCCTTATCTTGTCATATGATAAGGTTAGATCCTAGGTATGTAAACTCTGTCTGATGTCCAGATATTTGAAGGATCACAGACTTTTATGTCGTGGTTACCATACAGCACAGGGAAGTCCCTTTATGCCCTTAACGTGCAACCATTGCACGTAATGCACCTGTGTAATCACACGACTATTGCCTTCGTGGACGAAAGAGTAGGGTTCGTTGTCACACGTAATGAATCTCATTCTTTATTCTACCATCCGGGCTTGCTCATATCCAGTTTCTCTGCTTAATTTTTTAAAAAAGGTGTTGAGGCAGTACAGGGTTTTCTTGTTTAGATAGTTTGCTAATATCTTTCCACGTTGGTTTCTAGTGCCAAAATTGAAGTTTCCTAAGTCGGATCCACTTCTTTATTCAATCTTGGCATTATCCGATGTTTTTGTAGATGCGTTGTTTAGTTTGATCACAATGTAATTAACTTTGTCAGAGATAGATTTAAAGTTACTAGTAAGGTCACATCTACCTCTCCATTTCTATTATCGGCGTTATTTTGAAACAATTTATAGCCCGATTTCAACAAGGTAGTTTTTTCTTATATTAGCCTTGTTTCCCACAGTACCAGAATATCTCATCTAACCTGGCCAAGTTCTTTCTCAAGTCTGACAAGGTGTTCTTGCGATCACATTGTCTTTATCTTTGTTCCGATAGATTTTCGTCTATTTTGGGTATTTGTAATCAAATTTTTACATCCCCCAGAATACGATTTGTACTGCTCGCTGACCTCGGCTGAAATCTTTCAAAGCCAACAAGAATTTTACCTAAGACCGCTTGTAATCAAGACCTCCGCTTACTTTTTTGTTGATTCTGGTTAAACTACTACCTTTGGCTTGATGTCTGTCTAGGTGAGTGGTGTGGTCTGATTAGTTCCAGGTTTATAACAACTTACTCTCTCTTCAATAGCGCTACAGACCAAATTCAGCATTCTATAAAAATCTTTAGAGGTTTCGTAACTGCTACTAACGATACCAGAGATAACGTCCAGTCAGACAAAATTTGCTTATACTGGGAATCAAATCCAGATCACTCGTACGCAAATGAAATGATTCCAGCTTCCTCGTCTTAGGTTTTTCTACGATATTCTTCATCATTCCCATTCTGTCGGTATCCACTGAAAACCAAGTTGTGGAATTCTTTGTTTTAGCCATGGGTTTTATCCACCTTTATTATTTCCTCACATTCTATCGTTTCTTACTCTATCTATTCTAGCTTTAGTAGTCGTTGTTCAAGGTTTTTTGTTAACTGCTATGTTAACAAGGAAAAAGATTGTGGAATATACATTCAATTCTGCTTTCTATTTCCTTGTTTTTTGTTTGTTACCAAATAATTATAATCATTTCCAATGCACATAATCTTCTTAAAATTTACTGTAAGATCCCACTTTTTATATTCATCAAAAAGGTTCCTTGACATAAATTCCAGATCCTCGTTATCTTGTGCAATGAGTATAGTGTTATGTCATTTGTGAGTATTTTTCAGATGAATTGTAAAAAGTGTTAAGACCAGACCGCAACCATTTTTAAGATTTTTACTTACTGGAATATGATTGTTCATATAATTATTTAATTACACTTATTGCTGTTGATGTCATAGACTTTGGTCAGGTTACAAATAGTAGATGAACTTTTTCCCCTTTCTTTGTATGTACATCTCCACAACGAATTGTAAATCATTCAGGGGCTAGAAAACCAGCCCAAGGTTTTAATCAACGTTAATATAGAACAGAAAGTGGTCCGGTCAGGAAGTGGATGAGTCACTTTTTGATTTTTCCATGAATTGAGTTGATCTCTTCCGGTCAGGGTAGAACAGAGCTTTCTTTACAAAGACACCTATTGCAATCTCTTCCCATCTGTTGCAAAAAGCTCGATGGGAGTTAGAGTTGATGAGCTTTGATGCTGTATTAAAAGTTAGTGGTACAAACGTGACTTCTTAGGCGCTCGTTTCGCCAACTTGTCCACATGATCGTGTCCCTTATTTCCGGTATGTCCTTTCCACTGTACACACTGTAACAATGATGTAGTTCAATGTCTACCAAGCGCCAGCAGAGCTTTTCGTCGAGCTCTTTCGTCGTGCATAGTGTTGTTGCCATTTTACCAATTTATTTAGAATTAAAGTTTTCAGTGCGTAATGTTTTAATTAATTTCCATGATTCTAATAATGTGGCTCCTTCAGTATGTTATTTTATCATTTTTATCCCACTTATTATGTATTTGATGTTTTTTCCGTTTTTGTACTGCTTAATATTTAATACTTCTCGTGCTGTTGATGCAATGTTGGTATATTAAGATTTGTAAATGTTATTATATTAATCTTTGTCGATTATTGTATAGGTCATATTCTCCGTATTTTTTCCATTACAATACTTGTACATATATGACAAATCAAATTCAACTTCCCCTATCATCCCCCCCCTCGTCCATCCCAAGCATTCTTCCCTCTCTTATCTGCGTCCTTCTCTCCTATCTCTGTCGCTTACCCCCCCCCCCCACATCACCACCCCTTCCCTTCTTCTGTTATTTATCTCTGCCTCCGAATAACCCATCCTTTTGTAATATCCCCTCCTCTCTCCCTTACCATATCTAATCTTCCCCTCCCTAACTTCCTTCCAACACTCCCCCAGAATCCTGCAGTATGGTCTTCTATTTATCATTTCTGCTCTTCTGCTTAGTTTTGTAATCGCCCGTTTTGGTAGATGTTTCAAAGTTTCTCCATTAATTAGATTTTCTACATTTATGTTTCTAATGCATTTAGGATATATGTTAGATTTAGGTTTTGGTGTTAAAATAGGTGTAAAAATTATTGACATTTTTTGCTGGTTTATTTTTGCAGCATCTATGAAATCGATGAGATAGCTGACTTTACTATATTAGAGACAATTTATCAAGTAACTTTCTTAATTTTAGCATTATCTTGATGATTATAAAAAAGAAAGAAAATTTTAATTTAAAATGAAATGAAATATAATTATTTAATAGTAATTTATTAAGTATTATTTGGAGTGGAAAACTGAGATGGGAGAATTTTAATGAAATAAAAGGGAAAGCAGAAATTTAATTAGAACCCAACGAAACACAAACGTTCCTGTTTTATCGTACAAAGACATAAACCAAACTTGAAATGTCTCTTTTCGCTTCGAAAATGTTCCAATTAAAGGATTATTGAATCATTATTTTTCGATTGGCGGATTCGAATGTTTTCCCTTTTCGCGATAATGGGATGCAAACAACTTCTTTGTCAAACCACCATATCATATCATATCATCGCAGTTTGTTTAGCCGCTAAAACGAAAATAAAAAGAAATTTACGAAACAAGATTCTTTTTTATGGGGGTACTTTTTAATTGGAAAACTTAAAAATTAATTATGTTCGCGATGGTGGTTTTTAATGTTTATTGGCGGTAAAAAGAATTTAACAAAATTCGCTCGTGTTCTCGTTCCAGAAGCGCTCTAGAATCGCTTTACAAATCCCATAGGAACGAGTTCATAACTCGGTATTTGGAGGCGGTATGCGAAATTTAATATTCTCAACTCGCAGACCGAAATTGACTGATAAATTACGTCATCGAATAAAATATTATTGGACTTATATGTTCGTTCTTTTATTCGATTCAATTTTTCGAACAATTTGATGGGTAATTTATAATTATTAAAATAATAACGAAGATTGTTCACGGGTTAATGAATAATACAGGTTGGAAATGAAAACATTAGAAGCTATAATTTCAACGCAGTCGAGAATGTTGGAAATTGTGGAAACTGTTTGTAATGGAATTCGATTCCGAGTCCCCGGAAATTTACTACGCTTTGGGTGGTGGTGAATTACAGATAATGTGATGTTGGTTATTGTTGTTTTCGGTAAATACTGAGTGTGTTCTTGCCTGATAATTCACAACAAAACGTAATAATAATAATAATAATATCTCTACGTAGAAGCTTATCCTGTACATATTTCACTTTTTAGATTTTCCTTCCCTTTTGTTTTCACGAGCTCCAGAAGCTTTAGGGGCTTTATATTAATATTTCGAAGCTGTACCATATTCCATTTCTCATCGCCGACGCTAAATTGCCTCCAATTTCATAAACGGACTTGAACGCATATTAATTAAAATAAATTTGTAAACTAGATTTTATTTAAAAAAGAAATAATCCATCCGGATTTGTAAACAAAGATATCCCATTATTTCCTTAACGGCTCATATAAATTATGGAAGCGATAAACATCTTCTTAAACAAAGTAATAAAAATTATCTGGGGCGGCATTTACTTCCGGTTGTACGGTTTGATTTAAAAAGTGTTTTTACTATTCGAGGCAACGCCCAGTTTAAAGGTGGAATTCGCTCATTACGTATAACAAATAGTTACTCTATTTCTGGTATGCTTAGTCTTCTTTAAATTCCAACTGTTAATGGGTGCGTGTCTTTTAATGATAAAGGAAAAACGAACAGCTCACAGAATCTTATATTGAAATTCTAAAGTAAAATGGACTATCCAATTATAATACGTTCAATTTCCATTAATTTGAAAAGGAGGGTAGATGCGATATGGTATATCAGATGAACCAGTTAACTGGAAAAGAATACCAAATGATTGGCAAGTATACCAGTTAACTGGAAAAGAATACCAAATGATTATCAAAGTATACCAGTTAACTGGAAAAGAATACCTAATGATTATCAAAGTACACCAGTTAACTGGAAAAGAATACCAAATGATTACCAAAGAACACCAGTTAACTGAAAGAGAATATCAAATGATTGTCAAACTATACCAGTAAACTGGAAAAGAATACCAAATGAGTTAGAATATAAATGAATACCATAATAATGAATACCAAATCAGTTAACTGAAAACAGCTACCAAATGATTGTCAAAGAACATCAATTGACTAGAAAAGAATACCAAATGGTAGTCAAAATATACCAGTTAAATGAAAATAGTTATCAAATGATTGCCAAAGAACACCAATTAACTAGAAAAGAATACCAAATGATTGTCAAAGAACACTAATTGACTAGAAATGAGTAGCAAAATACCAGATGATTAACAATGAATTCCAAGAGATCGACAAATATTAATGTTAGATCCTCACCGGAAAACAGTAAAATTTGCATCAGGTATTTAATAACTGATGTTCAATACCAGAAGATATCGCAGATGATCAGCAAATAATGCCAGATGACTTGGGTTCAATGTGCTTGACCACATATGATGGATTACTGTGTGGTTATGTTATTTGGGGTTGTATTAGCTTGAATTTGAGTTCGATAACTTATTGGCTAAGTTGGTTTAAGGTTGTAGTTGGTTATTTTCGAGTTAATTTGCTTGCTTTTGGGTTGGATGCTCGCTTTAGAGTGAGATTGTGTTGATTTGAAGTTGGCTTGATTAGGTCAGTGAATAAATTGAATTTCCAAAACAACTCAACCCAACCACGTATCAATCTTAAATTACAATGATTAGGTAAGGTTGCTTTGCGGTTGAATTTGCAAGGCATTGACTGGAATTATTTATCGTGAAGGACCTTAGAGAGTTTACAATTCTCTCTACAAGAAGATTCTACAAGAAGCAACTTTGGATACAGATACCTTAACTTAAATCGGCCTATTTTGAGCCAAGGTATCTCTGGTCTTGAACGATGTATTGATTGAAAAAGCATCTTCTTCCTCTAGAACTATGAAAACTTCATTCCTCCAATACTTAGAAAACTACATATAATTGTCGTATTTCAATATTTATGACGTCATAACTTTCTTATATGATTCGGACAAAACTCCCAAACCATATAGAATCGATAGGAAATTGTCTGCTCTTCGTGGTAGCATGTAATATTAATCGATGCCTCGATTGCAGAAGTATCTTCTTCCTCTAATACTAAGAACACTTCATATAATTGTCGTATTTCAATATTTATGACGTCATAACTTTCTTATATGATTCGGATAAAACTCCCAAACCATATAGAATCGATAGGAAATTGTCTGCTCTTCGTGATAGCATATAATATTAATCGATGCCTTGATTGCACAAGCATCTTTTTCCTCTAATACTAAGAAAACTTCGTATAATTGTCGTATTTCAATATTTATGACGTCATAACTTTCTTATATGATTCGGACAAAACTCCCAAACCATATAAAATCGATAGGAAATTGTCTGCTCTTCACAGTAGTATATAATATTAATCGATGCCTTGATTGCACAAGTATCTTCTTCCTCTAATACTAAGAAAAGTTCATATAATTGTCGTATTTCAATATTTATGACGTCATAACTTTCTTATATGATTCCGACACCATATAGAGTCCATAGGCAATTATCTGTTCTTCACGATAGCATATAATATTAATCGATGCCTTGATTGCACCAGCATCTTTATCCTCTAATACTAAGATAACTTCATATAATTGTAGATATTAATTGGACATATTAATATTGGACACTCAACAACTTGGGCAAGATTAAAGGAATTTAATATATCTAAAAGCGCAATCGTGTCACATCATCATTGACGTTACGTGCGAAAGGGATGGCTAGATAGATCGCTCTCATCCAAAAGCGAACGATTTCTAGGAAGTCTTTTTGACCCAAATTCACGTTTCAGTGTCTTATATACATTTCCGTTTCTATAGTGTAAAAATGGAGAGGGAGAATGACAGTTTTTTATTTATTATTTATTATAGACAGCAAACAAAAACAATATTAAAACTAACTCTACTTAAAGTCTACTTTCGTCTGATTCGTTGTGTTAATCTGTAAGATCACTACTTGTTCTTAAAACCATGTAATACGAATAAGAAAGTCGTAACATCTAAAAGAAAAACGAATGAGGAATTTTCGCTGAAATAACAAAAGAATTTAACCTACCCCCACAAACGTCATCAAAGTTAATCTTGTAAACTTTCCGGCTGTTATTTCAATAGGTTTTTGACTTCTCTGTATAATTATAACCAACGATTTCTGAAAGGAAATATGCGCCCCTACGAAATTAATTTCGTAGCACGTAGAAGCAACCTTTTGACTTTCCAACGCCAACTCGTTACCCCAATAACAATAAAGGAAAACTTGCGTGGTTATCGCAGACATAAACATGAAATCTTGTATGGACTGTTCGTTGGTTATCGGATATAACGAAGCGTGGTACATTGAAAAGCACAAAATCGGCGTGTTCGCCAAAAAAACAGTCAAAATAAGAAGATTAAATTGTTCTTCAAATTCGTATGCCAAATTGATTATTGCATGATGATAAATTACGATTTTTTTTAACACCATATCAAGATGGTCTTTAGGAATCGTTGATGGGTCGTCGAAATCTACGGAATAACCATCCTAAAAATATTAAATTATCGTATCCGACGTCATCGTTGCAAGTNGGTAAATAATACCAGAGGAATTCTAGAAGACCTCAGATAATTGGTAAAATATTCCAAAATACCAGTTAACTGAAAAAGTATACCAAATGATTGTCAAAGAATACTATACAATTGAAAACAGTTACTAAATCATTGTTAAAGACACCAGTTAACTCGAAAAGTATACCATAAGTTTGATGGACTGATGAGGAATATGATAATGTGTGGAGCCGAAATATGGGGGTGGAAGGAATACAAGATAGTGCAGGATAGTTAGGTTAGGGAGCTTTAGGTTTGACTTGGTTTAAAATAGGAGTGGTTTGCTTTGGAATTAGGTTGGGTTCAATGTGCTTGACCAAATATAATGGATTACTGTGTGGTTATGTTATTTGGGGTTGTATTAGCTTGAATTTGAGTTCGATAACTTATTGGCTAAGTTGGTTTAAGGTTGTAGTTGGTTATTTTCGAGTTAATTTGCTTGCTTTTGGGTTGGATGCTCGCTTTAGAGTGAGATTGTGTTGATTTGAAGTTGGCTTGATTAGGTCAGTGAATAAATTGAATTTCCAAAACAACTCAACCCAACCACGTATCAATCTTAAATTACAATGATTAGGTAAGGTTGCTTTGCGGTTGAATTTGCAAGGCATTGACTGGAATTATTTATCGTGAAGGACCTTAGAGAGTTTACAATTCTCTCTACAAGAAGATTCTACAAGAAGCAACTTTGGATACAGATACCTTAACTTAAATCGGCCTATTTTGAGCCAAGGTATCTCTGGTCTTGAACGATGTATTGATTGAAAAAGCATCTTCTTCCTCTAGAACTATGAAAACTTCATGCAATTGTCTTCCTCCAATACTTAGAAAACTACATATAATTGTCGTATTTCAATATTTATGACGTCATAACTTTCTTATATGATTCGGATAAAACTCCCAAATCATATAAAATCAATAGGAAGTTGTCTGCTCTTCGTGGTAGCATATAATATTAATCGATGCCTTGATTGCAGAAGTATCTTCTTCTTCTAATACTAAGAAAACTTCATATAATTTTCGTATTTCAATATTTATGACGTCATAACTTATTTATATGATTCGGACAAAACTCCCAAATCATATAAAATCGATAGGAAGTTGTCTGTTCTTCGTGGTAGCATATAATATTAATCGATGCCTTGATTGCTCAAGCATCTTCTTCCTCTAATACTTAGAAAAGTTCATATAATTGTCGTATTTCAATATTTATGACGTCATAATTTTCTTATATGATTCGGACAAAACTCCCAAATCATATAGAATCGATAGGAAATTGTCTGTTCTTCGTGGTAGCATATAATATTAATCGATGCCTTGATTGCAGAAGTATCTTCTTCCCCTAATACTAAGAAATCTTCGTATAATTGTCGTATTTCAATATTTATGACGCCATAACTTTCTTATATGATTCGGACAAAACTCCCAAATCATATAAAATCGATAGGAAATTGTTTGCTCTTCACAGTAGTATATAATATTAATCGATGCCTTGATTGCACAAGTATCTTCTTCCTCTTATACTAAGAAAACTTCGTATAATTGTCGTATTTCAATATTTATGACGTCATAACTTTCTTATATGATTCCGACACCATATAGAGTCCATAGGCAATTATCTGTTCTTCACGATAGCATATAATATTAATCGATGCCTTGATTGCACCAGCATCTTTATCCTCTAATACTAAGATAACTTCATATAATTGTAGATATTAATTGGACATATTAATATTGGACACTCAACAACTTGGGCAAGATTAAAGGAATTTAATATATCTAAAAGCGCAATCGTGTCACATCATCATTGACGTTACGTGCGAAAGGGATGGCTAGATAGATCGCTCTCATCCAAAAGCGAACGATTTCTAGGAAGTCTTTTTGACCCAAATTCACGTTTCAGTGTCTTATATACATTTCCGTCTCTATAGTGTAAAAATGGAGAGGGAGAATGAGTTTTTTATTTGTTATTTATTATAGACAGCAAACAAAAACAATATTAAAACTAACTCTACTTAAAGTCTACTTTCGTCTGATTCGTTGTGTTAATCTGTAAGATCACTACTTGTTCTTAAAACCATGTAATACGAATAAGAAAGTCGTAACATCTAAAAGAAAAACGAATGAGGAATTTTCGCTGAAATAACAAAAGAATTTAACCTACCCCCACAAACGTCATCAAAGTTAATCTTGTAAACTTTCCGGCTGTTATTTCAATAGGTTTTTGACTTCTCTGTATAATTATAACCAACGATTTCTGAAAGGAAATATGCGCCCCTACGAAATTAATTTCGTAGCACGTAGAAGCAACCTTTTGACTTTCCAACGCCAACTCGTTACCCCAATAACAATAAAGGAAAACTTGCGTGGTTATCGCAGACATAAACATGAAATCTTGTATGGACTGTTCGTTGGTTATCGGATATAACGAAGCGTGGTACATTGAAAAGCACAAAATCGGCGTGTTCGCCAAAAAAACAGTCAAAATGAGAAGATTAAATTGTTCTTCAAATTCGTATGCCAAATTGATTATTGCATGATGATAAATTACGATTTTTTTTAACACCATATCAAGATGGTCTTTAGGAATCGTTGATGGGTCGTTAAAATCTACGGAATAACCATCCTAAAAATATTTAATTATCATATCCGACATCATCGTTGCAAGTATGCAACCAATATCACAATGTAATACGGAAATCGCGTATACTGTGATATTGGTTGCATACTTTAAATGATAAATTTCAAATATTAAGGGAATTACATTTTTAGCTGATGTAGCCGCATCAAAAATAATTCGTTGTATTGAATTTCTTAACATTTCCAGTTGCGTTTTAATATGTACGATAAATCCGACGATTAAGAGATCGATCGATGCGATTATCGATGCGAAAATCGTCAAACAATACAGTTGAAAGATACAAATCAACTCGAAATCGGGACTTTTCTTTAATTCGAATAACGAAAATGGCACGAACGGGGTTTGCCATCGCTTATAATCGTCGTAAATGATTCTCGTGACGGTCGCACGTATCGTTACAAAACACCAAACGATTACAGCCGGGGAATAATAAGCGATACTCTAAAAAAATATACAAATTTGAGGTTAAAATTAGATTATGTGTATGTCAAACATAAATTTTAAATTTCAATTTGGGTGTCTAACGCATTTGGGTAGTTGAGGTGTACAGAGTAAGTAGTAGCGGAGCTAACAAAGACCTTCACCAGCCTTCACAGAAAATTCCTCATCCAGTCTCACCACCTGAACTCGGCCAGATAAGCTATTTATAAGAGACACTGCCGAATCAGATATACCAACATAATGCAAGAGGGATAACAGCAGTTGGTGGTTGACTTTGTCGAAAGTGTTGCTGTAATCTAGGAGCATAACCACTCCACTCTGACCATCATCGCGAGTCTTCAAGAGATCATCAGTGGCATTTAATAAGGCAGTGGCTAGGTCGAAAACCGGATTGAATCGGAGGGAATACATCGTGTTCATCCATATATGTAAGCAGCTGAACCTCGATACACCTTTCTAAGACTTTGGAAAGAACTGGAAGAATACTAATAGAAGATTTCCAGGCATCAGCTCCAGCAGCTGTCGATTTGATTCCGTTTAATGCACTTATTATTGTAGGATTCGGCAATATTTACCCAGACCCTGTTCTCTGAACTTCATCATTATTTTAATATTGGGCGTTATCCATGAAGTAAAAGACTACTTTTTGATTAATATAGTAAACAAGCGAGATCATGCCTTAAGTCGGAGTCATCTATGCCAGATATATTCCTGCACAATCTGACCATCGGAGCTGACTTCAAGGCTATATCACATTGGATTAGGTTATGATCTGATATATCTAGAGGTCTGTTTATCTGGTTTGTCTGGAATCAAAGACAATTTGTCTAAGAATATATTAAATCTCATTGTGGCTCTTCTATCAAAATCCAACATATTAATATTCATAACCCCTATATAAAACAGGAAGTCAGAGACATCCTGTATATGACACAACGCAGAACCCAGCTTGTCTAGGAAGGCAGATACATTTGAACTTTGAGACCTATATACACACCCGAAAGCAAAAGTTTTAGACATGATTGACCACAAAACCCAAAGCTTTCCAAAGCGTTTTTGCCCAACGTCATTATCAATAAATCTGTACGGTGCTACTGGTATCTGGTCTACTCAGTCGCCACCAGTATGCTTATCAAGCGGGAAAATCAGCAGAATTGGCTCTACACAACTTAGTTGGTAGAGTATCCAGGACGCTGCAGGATAAAGAAATCTTGGTTTGTGCGTTTCTGGACATAGAAACTGCGGTCAACAACGCAATACCACAATCTCTTGAAACAGCTGCTCTTGACAGGGGAGTGGAATCAACTATAGTTGTTTGGATCCGCAATATGCTTGATAACAGAATAGTTTCCAGTTTACTCAACGGTGACACAATGCATTTCAGGCCGGGAAGTGGCTGTCCGCAAGAAGGAGTGATCCCTGATGATATTGTCGTTATGGTCAAAGGAATCTGTTTGTCGAGGATATCCAAAGTCCTCCAAGTTACCCTAGACACTATTTACGTTTGGTGTAAGGGAGAGAATCTTTCAATAAACCGTATTCCGTATACCGTATACGGAATATTCTAGATGGTCTTGTGCACTGCATTATGTCGTATTTATCTAACAGAAGTCAGACGGTCAGAATAGGTAGCTTTGGATCTAGTGTGCTTCAGGGCAGTCATCTTGGACCCTTACTATTTGTAATGTACATGTCATGTAGAAGTTTTTACTCTATGCTGACGATAATAAAATATTCATAAGGATCGGGTCCAATCTGAACTTTCTTAGACTACAGGAGGATCTTGACCACCCGCATGAGTACTGATTTATGACAAATCGCAAAAAATTACATTTACTTAGAAACGTTATCCTCTCCACTTTTCTTACAATTTTCCGGTCCATGTATAAAGTAAAAAATCTTGGCATTATATAGGATTCCATTTCGATCATCATCATATTGAATATATGGTAAAGAAGGCTCTATGTAATTTGGGGTTTGTTATCAGACCAGTTAGAATTTCACGAATTTTTTGTGTATAAAAACCCTCTATTTGGCATTTGTCAACATTGGGTTATGTTATGGTGCCATAATATGGACCCTAAGTATGCTTTGTACGTTATTTGGCACATAAAGTTCATCTTCCTTACTTATTGTCTCTGCAGCAACACCGAGTTGTTTCTGACTTGATCTTTCTTTTCTTTTGTTAATGTCGTTCTGAATACCACCGATCTTCTGCGTGACTTGAGCTTCAAGGTATCACAACGACTTACACGTTACAACACCACATTTCGTTTTAATGTATCTAAAACCAACCTTTATCAAAACTCGCCATTAGTACGAATTCTTAATTCCTATAACCAGAGCTTCAATCATGTATCCCTCTTTGACGTTTCTTTACGCTCTTTTACAGAATGTGTACTAACTAACGTATAGTGGATGTTTATGTCACAATTTTTATATTAATTTTCGTTTTTACGAGGATGTTTTGTTGGGGATATTCTTCCTGTATGCATTCCGAATAGGTAATAAATAAGGCTAGGCCGCGACCGACCTCGGCTTAACTTAAAAAGAAAATTGTATGATATTGCCTGTTAAACCAATATTGGTGAACATATCCTGACTGCCTCGGCTTAACTTAAAGAGGAAAGTGTATGATATCGCCTGATTAAGCCACAATTAATAAACATAGATAAACTGCCTTGGCCGCAAGCGACCTCGGCTCAACTTAAAAAGAAAGTTATATGATATGGCCTGTTAAACCAATATTGGTGAACATATGCTGACTGCCTCGGCTTAACTTAAAGAGGAAAGTGTATGACATTGCCTAATTAGGCCAAAATTAGCAAAGATACAAGGACTGTCTCGGCCGCAAGCGACCTCGGCTTAACTTAAAAAGAAAATTGTAGAATATTGCCTGTTAAACCAATATTGGTGAACATATGCTGACTGTCTCAGCGTAACTTAAAGAGGAAAGTGTATGATATTGCCTGATTAAGCCACAATTAGTGAACATACATGACCTGCCTCGATCGCAAACGACCTCGGCTCAACTTAAAAAGATAATTGTGTGATGCCTGTTGAACCAATATTGGTGACCATATGTTGTTTGCCTCGGCCGCAAGCGACCTCGGCTTAGGTTGGAAATGAAAATGTATGACCATGCCTGATTAAGCCACAATTAGCGCAGATATAAGGACTGCCTCGGCCGCAAGCGACCTCGGCTTAACTTAAAAAGGAAATTGTATGATATTGCCTGTTAAATCAATATTGGTGACCATATGTTAACTGCCTCGGTCGCAAGCGACCTCGGCTTAGGTTGGAAATGAAAATGAGTGACTTTGCCTGATTAAGNTTGGGTGTCTAACGCATTTGGGTAGTTGAGGTGTACCTTTGAGGCATACCAGCCTTCACAGAAAATTCCTCATCCAATCTCACCACCTCAACTCGGCCAGGTAAACTATTTATAAGAGACACTGCCGAATCAGATATACCAACATAATGCAAGAAGGATGCAGTCGATGGTTGACTTTTGTCGAAAGCCTTGTTGTAATCTAGTCTCTGTCTTCAAGAGATCATCAGTGACATTTAATAAGGCAGTGGCACAACTATAACTAGGTCGAAAACCGAATTGAATCGGAAGGAACACATTGTGTTCATCCATATAAGTACCATATAAGACTTTGGAAAGAACTGGAAGAATACTAATAGAATATTTCCAGGCATCAGCTCCAGCAGCTGTCGATTTGATTCGGTTTAATGCACTTATTATTGTAGAGGTATCAATTATTTTAACAGAAAACCCGTAATGGGATTCGGCAAAATTTACCCAGACCCTGATCTCTGAGCTTCATCATTATTTTAATATTGGGCGTTATGCATGAAGTAAAAGACTGAGCAATCCTAAGAGGACGCACCGGTGCATGTAGATTCAACTGTATCGACAGATGGGAGCTTAACAACTTTACTTTTTGATTAATATAGTAAACAAGCGAGATCATGCCTTAAGTCGGAGTCATCTATGCCAGATATATTCCTGCACAATCTGACCATCGGAGCGGACTTCAAGGCTATATCACATTGGATTAGGTTATGATCTGATATATCTAGGGGTCTGTTTATCTGGTTTGTACAGCTCTTTGAATTGTTCGTAATTAAACAGTGAATCAAAGACAATTTGTCTAAGAATATATTAAATCTCATTGTGGCTCTTCTCTCAAAATCCTACATATTAATTTATATCTCCTATATAATACAGGAAGTCAGAGACACCTGTATATGACACAACGCGGAACGCAGCTTGTCTAGGAAGGCAGACACATTTGAACTTTGAGACCTATACACACACAATTTAGTATAAGTTTAGCCAATTTAGATAATTTTGGATAAATTTAAATTGTGTCTTAATTTCAACTGAATGGTTCGATTATTCCTTGAACGACAGTGTTGATTTTATGCCGGACAACATTATTTCTCCCATTTCAAAAATGTCCTAATATTTTTAAATCAGGTTGCTCAGTCTTTTTCGTTCACGCATCTTCTTTCCAACTGATATCACCGATACCAAATTGAGTAGCTTTTCTGGACATTTCGGGGTAGATTCTTTGAGCGCATCGATGTTCCTAACAGTGGAGGAGACAGATGTGTATCAATAACAGGAACCGTCCATGAGGAATCACCCTGTTTAATTTATGTAACGTAATCTAATTTTTTATAAATTTTTACAAAATTAGAAAAGATACAAGGACTGCCTCGGCCGCAAGCGACTTCGGCTTAACTTAAAAAAATAATTGTATGATATTGCCTGTTAAACCAACTTTGGTGAACATATGCTGACTGCCTCGGCTTAACTTAAAGAGGAAAATGTATGATATTGCCTGATTAAGCCAAAATTAGTAAACATACATGAACTGCCTCGGCCGCAAGCGACCTCGGCTTAACTTAAAAAGGAAATTGTATGATATTGCCTGTTAAATCAATATTGGTGACCATATGTTAACTGCCTCGGTCGCAAGCGACCTCGGCTTAGGTTGGAAATGAAAATGAGTGACTTTGCCTGATTAAGCCACAAGTAGCACAGATATAAGGACTGCCTCGGCCGCAAGCGACCTCGTCTTAAGTTAAAAAGAAAATTGTATGATATTGCCTGTTAAACCAATATTGGTGAATATTAGTGGTCGTTCTTGTTCCTTTTCATATGTATTTATATTATAAAATGAACACTGTGCTTTCGTTATGTATTCAAAATACGCGTTCAGAATTTTAGAAAGCCACTGACACAAATTTAGTAAAATAATACATTCATAAAACTGAAACTAGCAAACTAAAACTTGCGCAAATGTTACTGCGCACGCATGAACAAGATCCGATAATTCCGTAAGACCGATGATCAAATTTGATCACGCCAGGTCTGATGTTAAATATTTACCGTAGATGGAATTTACGTGTAAATTATTAAGCAACTATTAATTTATTATTAAGCTTGGAATAATAAAATAAGATAACCGAGGCTACAAAACAGTTGAATTTTTTATAGGCTTGTAACGGGCTTATAACAATTGACTACTGACGGGTTAAAGAGGAAATTATATGATATTGCCTGTTAAACCAATACTGGTGAACATATGCTGACTGCCTCGGCTTAACTTAAAGAGGAAAGTGTATGATATTGCCTGATTAAGCCAAAATTAGTAAACATACATGAACTGCCTCGGCCGCAAGCGATCTCGTCTCAACTTAAAAAGGAAATTGTATGATATCGCTTATTAATCAATATTGGTGACCATATACTGACTGCCTCGGCCACAAGCGACCTCGGCTTAGGTTGAAAATGAAAATGTATGACCTTGCCTGATTAAGCCACAATTAGCACAAATATAAGGACTGCCTCGGTCGCAAGCGATCTCGGCTTAACTTAAAAAGAAAATTGTAGAATATTGCCTGTTAAACCAATATTGGTGAACATATGCTGACTGCCTCGGCTTAACTTAAAGACTTATTTTTCAATAGACTTCAGCCAAAGGAAGTCAATTTTTCATTTTTCGAATACAAAATCAATTTTCAAAAATACTGATTATTTTATTTATTATATGTGAGTAAATTCCCCACATATTTTGAAAAATTGTTATTAAATTTTGAATTATAAAATGTTGAAACCCTCATGTGACTTTGACATTTCAACGCTTTATCTTTGAATCTGTAGTGATAATAACAAAGTGAAGAAGAAGATTGATTTTCATTTGAACGATTTCTAGAGTTGGAACGTGATCTATATCTTTATTCGCAATTTTGACAACTAAAATGAGGTCTATAATTGTCTCTATCTTTAACTTGATTTTGAAGGTTGGTAATTTGGGTTTCCATAATTGCTTGTTTTTGAGAAATATTAGTAATCAGTGATTTACAAGAAACGTTTAGATCACTAATTGCTTTTATTAAAGATGTAACTGGGTCACAAACCACCTCGCTCAATTTAAAAAGGAAATTGTATGATATTGCCTGTTAAATTAATATTGGTGACCATATGCTAACTGCCTCGGCCGCAAGCGACCTCGGCTTAGGTTGGAAATGAAAATGTATGACCTTGCCTGATTAAGCCACAATTAGCACAGATATAAGGACTGCCTCGGCCGCAAGCGACCTCGGCTTAACTTAAAAAGAAAATTGTAGAATATTGCCTGTTAAGCCAATATTGGTAAACATATGCTGACTGCCTCAGCGTAGCTTAAAGAGGAAAGTGTATGATATTGCCTGATTAAGTCAAAATTAGTAAACATACATGAACTGCCTCGGTTGCACGCGACTTTGGCTTAACTTAAAAAGAAAATTGTATGATATTGCCTATTAAACCAATATTGGTCAGCATACATTGACTGCTTCGGGTTAAATTAAAGAGGAAAGTATATGATATTGCCTGATTAAGCCAAAATTAACAAAGATACAGCGACTGCCTCGGCCGCAAGCGACCTCGGCTTAACTTAAAAAAAAATTGTAGAATATTGCCTGTTAAACCAATATTGGTAAACATATACTGACTGCCTCAACGTAACTTAAAGAGGAAAGTGTATGATATTGCCTGATTAAGCCAAAATTAGTAAACATACATGAACTATCTCGGTCGCAAGCGAATTTGGCTTAATTTGAAAAGAAAATTGTATGATATTGCCTATTAAACCAATATTGGTTAGCATATGCTGACTGCTTCGGGTTAACTTAAAGAGGAAAGTATATGATATTGCCTGATTAAGCCACGATTAATAAACATACATAAACTGCCTCGGCCGCAAGCGACCTCGGCTCAACTTAAAAAGGAAATTGTATGATATTACCTGTTAAACTAATATTGGTGACCATATGCTAACTACCTCGGCCGCAAGCGACCTCGGCTTAGGTTGGAAATGAAAATGTATGACCTTGCCTGATTAAGCCAAAATTAGCAAAGATACAGCGACTGCCTCGGCCGCAAGAGACCTCGGTTTAACTTAAAAAAGAATTGTAGAATATTGCCTGTTATACCAATATTGGTAAACATATGNCAACCTCGGCTTAGGTTGGAAATGAAAATGTATGACCTTGCCTGATTAAGCCAAAATTAGCAAAGATACAGCGACTGCCTCGGCCGCAAGAGACCTCGGGTTAACTTAAAAAAGAATTGTAGAATATTGCCTGTTATACCAATATTGGTAAACATATGCTGACTGCCTCAACGTAACTTAAAGAGGAAAGTGTATGATATTGCCTGTTAAATCAATATTGGTGACCACATGCTGACTGCCTCGGCCGCAAGCGACCTCGGCTTAGATAGGAAATGAAAATGTATGACCATGCCTGATTAAGCCACAATTAGCACAGATATAAGGACTGCCTCGGCCGCAAGCGACCTCGGCTTAGATTGGAAGCGAAAATGTATGACCATGCCTGATTAAGCCACAATTAACACAAATATAAAGACTGCCTCGGCCGCAAGCGACCTCGGCTTAACTTAAAAAGAAAATTGTATGATATTGCCTGATCAAACCACAATTAGTAAACATACATGACCTGCCTCGGCCGCAAGCGACCTCGGCTTAAAGTCAGATTAAAAATTACGCATTGCCAACATAAAAAATAATTTCGCCTTATTAATTAATTAAATAATTACTTGAATATAAGTTGTTTTAATGCAACTTTTAATCAATTTAGTTTCAAAGTTTCCTCCCCCTCTTTGAGGATTCGGTTTGAAAATACCCTTTTCTAAATTTTCCAATTTTTCCTCAATATTCTTTTTATTTTTCAATAAGACGAAAACTTTAATTGCACCTAAAACGTAAATTTTTACTTCTCCTTTATTTCTTAATCAATTTTTTTGATCTTACCAAGAATATGAGTGACCCCAAGGGAAACTATCGAAGCTAATTTATCGATATCATCAAAGAAAACGATGAACCCATACGATTCGATCATCGTGTAACAACAAACGACGATAATCAAGCTTAAAACGGTATAAATTTTATATAAAAAGCTGTCGTTTTTATATAAAGAGATTCCGCACATTTTCAAAAGGATTTTTTGGAGCTTGAAATAATCGGGTTGGATTGCTTCGTCTTCTTTTTCTTCCATTTTTTTTTAATATTAACCAAGAAAGCTTTAATATTGAAATCAATTACATCGTGAATTCAATACATTTATATATGAAGGGCGATCTTGTTAATTATTAAAATTTTCAAAGTTATTTAATTACATAGTTAGAGTATAAAGTTAGAAATATATTAGTTTAGATGTTAAATTATTAACGCGGAATAATCCACAATTTCAATTATAACAAAAAAAAGTAATTTTTTTAATCTTTTTTCACCCTACATTTGAATCAACGTTTGTACTTGTTTGCTTTTGGAATTATAATCGGGTCGTTAGGTGCAGCAGCTTCGAGATTTGATTGCGTCCATTCATAACGCATAACACGTGTTCCAAATGGATATTTGTGCACGGCCAAACGATAAGTTGAGGGTTTTCGCAAAGACATAATTTTATACGTCAAAGTCAAATTTGAATTCGAATCGTAAAGTTGTAATAATAATCGCACGAAAATTAAGAAAATTAGTTGTTTTAAATGCTCGAACGTGGATCGTTTTGCTGGAGATTAAAATGAAACAAAACGATACAAAGCAATGCAGGATCTAGTTAATGAAATTCAAACTGTTGGTGCTGAAAATTCGTATGCAAAGTACATCGTTGGCGAATGTCTTGTTGAATATTGTTTGAGATCTTCGGAGTCTTGCAGCTTACGATTTCTAGGGCAATATTAAAAAGCAGACAGTTCGTGACTTCCAAACATTCTTAATGGATCTCCTTGTGTTTTGGCTTTACAAGAAGCCTTCCTGAGAGATAAACCTACCTGATGAGTAGGTATTGAACTGCGACATATTTTTGTTTTACTAAATTTTGTTAGACAAAGTTCTATTTTTTTTTCGTATACATTATGTAGACTCAATAAATACCACAAGACATGGTACGACATGGTCACTTTTTACTTAGCTACCATTGAACGCGATTTTTATATCTGCATCAACAATTAAATCGACATAACCACAATTAAACTTCAATTGCTACCATATTGGTGTAAAATTTGCACAAAATGCTTATTTCAATACGATGCAGTAAAAGTGACGTATGAAAATGATACTAAATATTACTCTCCAATTTTTAAATTCATTTAAACTTACTTGAAATATGATTCTCTCAATCTGAATAGCATCCACCTCGATCACCAGATCATCCACATACGTCAATAATTGTTTCAGCAAGTAGACAAGTTAGTACTATAATAATGAGTCACACTCCAATGTTATAAGTATAGGGAGCGGTGCCAACCTAAACTTGGGGGAAAAAATTACGTTGGTATTGGAAAAATAACTAGATTTGGTAACTTTTTCAAAAAATAATTAAAAAATTTAGTTTTTATTGCACATTTTAATTATATGTGATAAAATAAGTTGACTGATAAAAGTTATTGGTACTTAGCGTTCATTCAATTTTTGACCATCCTGTATAAGATACTTTGATACAACAAATGACAATCTATTTGATATCATCTGAAGAGTAATCGTACCAAGTTAAAGCTTTCTTGAATAAATATTGGCTGAGATATGGGGTTTTAAAAGCATGGTGAAATTTACCAAACAAAAATTTAAAATCAAAATAACTCGAAAAATTAAAAGGTGTACTAAGAACTATAGTATTCCATTTAAAATAACGAAGTTGAGGTCTACTTCCGGGGAACCGGAAGTGGCCACCATTAATGCAATGGAACAGAAATAAAACGGGTGTTGTTGACTTTTTGGCGGACACTGTATAATGCTCACTTTTTATGTTTCGACAAACTGCTAGTTATGTAGGAAATGAAAGTGTATGATATTGCCTGATTAAGCTAAAATTAGTAAACATACATAAACTGCCTCGGCCGCAAGCGACCTCGGCTTAAGTTGGAAATGAAAATGTATGACATTGCCTAATTAAGCCAAAATTAGCAAACATATACTGCCTCGGCCGCAAGCGACCTCGGCTTAACTTAAAGAGGAAAGTGTATGATATTGCTTGATTAAGCCAAAATTAACAAACATCCATGAGCTGCCTCAGTCGCAAGCGACCTCAGCTTAAGTTGGAAATGAAAATGTATAATATTGTCTGATTAAGTTCTTCTTTACTTTAACATCATTTATTTATTGAGATTTAATACTTTTTATGGTTTGTAATGAAAAGGAAAACTGATAAATTGAAAAGCAATGGTGATCTTGATGAGCGTATTTAATTATTTATTATTATTTTTATTTATAGAACTGCTGACGCTTGTGGGGTTTAAGTGATAACTGCGTACCGTACAAAGGCTAAGTTTAAAGACGTAAGAAGCCCAAAAATTAAATCTGAAATGTTGGAATGGTGAAGATAAAAACCTGTTAGAAAAAAATCCAATGGAGAAAAAAAAAGGTATGTATAAAAAATATGATTTCTTATTTTAATTGTAATTTAAATGGTTTATAGGTTTACTAAAAGAATTTATGAATCTGCCAATGAATGGGACCATAAAGCATTTTCAGTGAAATAGTTTGATCTCGGCTGTAACTCCTCAGCGAATGTAGACAAGATAACATTTATGAAATAAATAGATAATAAACAATTCAAGTATAGGTATTACAAGTAGCAATTGCTTTCTTTTCGAGTTTTTCGTGGCAGACTAACGATTTAAATTAAATTTGGAATTAAAAAATGTAATTGTAGAGCGACATCTGTTACCCAACAGCGGAATTAATACATATTAATTAGGAAACTGTAATAGAGCGTTTTCGAGTTATCGAATTAGTAGTTCTGTTATTGAATGATAGATGTCACTGGGTATTTATTTTTGTTAAAGTCCCTAGATTTACAGTTTACAGTTTGACAGCTTGTCACTGCATCTCACCACTTATCCACTTATTTACAAAAATATTGCCGCCTTTGGAGTTGCAAAAATACCAGTAAGAAGGACTTTCGACTCTCAGAGTACCACGAGAAAAAAAAAAGGAATTTTGGCGTAATGTTATCAATAGAACGATATAGTTTTAAATTTCCCGCTTGACTTTCGAGCCAAAATGGCGTCAAACCGCGGTACTTTGTAAATCTAGAAACTTTAAAAATGAATGTATTTGATGTTTCTTTTTAGGAATTCTTTAAAAAACAGATATAACAAAAACAACGTTATAAGGTTGACAATACTTTATTTTAACTATGAAGAACTTTGAAATTCAGCATACTTTTTTGCTAAATAACCTACAGGTTCAGGTTCTTCAACTTGGTCATCTGCATCGATTTCATTGGTGATTTCAACGGTACCGCTTGGAGGAAGCACACATAATTCAATTACCGAAGAATCATCTTGCAGCACAATATCATCTACGGCTTGCTACAAACGTTCAAAAGTTTTACATCTATAAAACATTTTTGGATCCATAACTTCACTATCGTTACAGCTTTTATAATAAAAAAATTCAAATTATATACGGTTCCGCTTATCGGCCTCAAACGAAGACGATAATATATATTGACAGTAAAATAAAACTACGTAAAAAATAGCAATTATTTTTATACTTACTTTTAGAACAATATGTTGTTTGTCTAACACAATATGCAAAAAATAAAATAATAATGTCTGTAGGAAATAAGTTTTTAAAATAATTATAAACACACACTGTGTCACTCAAAAGGCTGTAAAATACTACAAAATTTCAACTGCTACGAAATAAGAGTACAAATCGTTTCATTTGTTTGTTTAGGAGGTGTTATAACGGAAAACACTCATAAAAGCGTTAATATGCCTGCTTTTGCATCCGTCCTCAAATAGGGACGGCCGGCGATAATGGCTTAATTTGAAAATGAAAATGTACGACTATGCCTGATTAAGCCAAAATTAGCAAACATACAAGAACTGCCTCGGCCGCAAGCGACCTCGGTTCAACTTATAAAGGAAATTGTATGATATTGCCTGTTAAACCAATATTGCTGAACATATATTAACTGCCTCGGCCGCAAGCGACCTCGACTTAAGTTCGAAATGAAGGTGTATGATATTGCCTGATTAAGTCAAAATTAGGAAACATACAAGGACTGCCTCGGCCGCAAGCGACCTCGGCTTAAGTTCGAAATGAAGGTGTATGATATTGCCTGATTAAGTCAAATCCAAGACATTTTAACTGCCTCGGCCGCAAGCGACCTCGGCTTAAGTAGGAAACGACGATGTATCATATTGGCTAACTAAACCAAAATTAGAAAATATAAATAGACTGCCTCGGTCGCAAGCGACCTCGGCTAATTACATAAAAGATGATATTTGAAAAGATAATAAAACAAAATTTTCTTCTTATTATTATTATTAAAGCATATACATATAATAAGTCTTATTGTAATAACTAACCTTTAAGCTTATTTTTCACCATCCAATATAACATTGACATAAATTTTCAGAAAATAATTTTCGTTAATAACATTTTTTAAAATATCCGCTAGGTTTCGCTATAAAGTGATATGGAAAACCAGTTTTTTAGGTTATGTTAATAATTATAGGTTGTATCGGAAAATGTTTCAAATAATATTTGTTCAGAATTCGATGGAAAATAATTTTTGTTAATAACATTTTTTTAAATATCCGCTAGGTTTCGCTGTGTACTGGTATAAAAAGCAGTTTTTTNGTTCGAAATGAAGGTGAATGATATTGCCTGATTAAGTCAAAGCCAAGACATATTAACTGCCTCGGCCGCAAGCGACCTCGGCTCAACTTATAAAGGAAATTGTATGATATTGCCTATTAAACCAATATTGCTGAACATATATTAACTACCTCGGCCGCAAGCGACCTCGGCTTAAGTTGGGAATAAAAATGTATAACATTGCCTGATTAAGCCAAAATTAGCAAACATACAAGAACTGCCTCGGCCGCAAACGACCGCGGTTCAACTTATAAAGGAAATTGTATGATATTGCCTGTTAAACCAATATTGCTGAACATATATTAACTGCCTCGGCCGCAAGCGACCTCGTCTTAAGTTCGAAATGAAGGTGTATGATATTGCCTGATTAAGTCAAAGCCAAGACATATTAACTGCCTCGGCCGCAAGCGACCTCGGCTTAAGTTGGGAATAAAAATGTATAACATTGCCTGATTAAGCCAAAATTACCAAACATACAAAGACTGCCTCGGCCGCAAGCGACCTCGGCTTAAGTTCGAAATGAAGGTGAATGATATTGCCTGATTAAGTCAAAGCCAAGACATATAAACTGCCTCGGCCACAAGCGACCTCGGCTTAAGTTAAAAATGAAAATGTATGACCTTGTCTGATTAAGCCAAAATTAGCAAACATACAAGGACTGCCTCGGCCGCAAGCGACCTCGGCTTAACTTATAAAGGAAATTGTATGATATCGCCTATTAAACCCGTATTGCTGAACATATACTAACTGCCTCGACCGCAAGCGACCTAGGCTTAAGTTAGAAATGAAAATGTATGACCTTGCTTGATTAAGTGAAAATTAGCAAACATACAAGGACTGCCTCGGCCGCAAGCGACCTCGGCTTAAGTTCGAAATGAAGGTGTATGATATTGCCTGATTAAGTCAAATCCAAGACATTTTAACTGCCTCGGCCGCAAGCGACCTCGGCTTAAGTAGGAAACGACGATGTATCATATTGGCTAACTAAACCAAAATTAGAAAATATAAATAGACTGCCTCGGTCGCAAGCGACCTCGGCTAATTACATAAAAGATGATATTTGAAAAGATAATAAAACAAAATTTTCTTCTTATTATTATTATTAAAGCATATACATATAATAAGTCTTATTGTAATAACTAACCTTTAAGCTTATTTTTCACCATCCAATATAACATTGACATAAATTTTCAGAAAATAATTTTTGTTAATAACATTTTTTAAAATATCCGCTAGGTTTCGCTATAAAGTGATATGGAAAACCAGTTTTTTAGGTTATGTTAATAATTATAGGTTGTATCGGAAAATGTTTCAAATAATATTTGTTCAGAATTCGATGGAAAATAATTTTTGTTAATAACATTTTTTTAAATATCCGCTAGGTTTCGCTGTGTACTGGTATAAAAAGCAGTTTTTTAGGTTATGTTCTTAATTATTGGTTGTAGCCGAAAATGTTTTAAATAATACTTGTTCAGAATTGGATGGAAAATAATTTTTGTTAATAACATTTTTCAAAATATTCCCTAGGTTTCGCTATGTACTGGTATGGAAAACCAGTTTTTTAGGTTATGTTAATAATTATAGGTTGTATCGGAAAATGTTTCAAATAATATTTGTTCAGAATTCGATGGAAAATAATTTTTGTTAATAACATTTTTTTAAATATCCGCTAGGTTTCGCTGTGTACTGGTATAAAAAGCAGTTTTTTAGGTTATGTTCTTAATTATTGGTTGTAGCGGAAAATGTTTTAAATAATACTTGTTCAGAATTGGATGGAAAATAATTTTTGTTAATAACATTTTTCAAAATATTCGCTAGGTTTCGCTATGTACTGGTATGGAAAACCAGTTTTTTAGGTTATGTTAATAATTATAGGTTGTATCGGAAAATGTTTCAAATAATATTTGTTCAGAATTCGATGGAAAATAATTTTTGTTAATAACATTTTTTTAAATATCCGCTAGGTTTCGCTGTGTACTAGTATAAAAAGCAGTTTTTTAGGTTATGTTCTTAATTATTGGTTGTAGCGGGAAATGTTTTAAATAATACTTGTTCAGAATTGGATGGAAAATAATTTTTGTTAATAACATTTTTTTAAATATCCGCTAGGTTTCGCTGTGTACTAGTATAAAAAGCAGTTTTTTAGGTTATGTTCTTAATTATTGGTTGTAGCCGAAAATGTTTTAAATAATACTTGTTCAGAATTGGATGGAAAATAATTTTTGTTAATGACATTTTTCAAAATATTTGCTAGGTTTCGCTATGTACTGGTATGGAAAACCAGTTTTTTTAGGTTATGATCTTAATTATTGGTTGTAGCCGAAAATGTTTCAAATAATATTTGTTCAGAATTCGATGAAAAATAATTTTTGTTAATAAAATTTTTTTAAATATCCGCTATGTTTCGCTGTGTACTGGTATAAAAAGCAGTTTTTTAGGTTATGTTCTTAATTATTGGTTGTAGCGGAAAATGTTTTAAATAATACTTGTTCAGAATTGAATGGAAAATAATTTTTGTTAATAACATTTTTCAAAATAATCGGCCGCAAGCGACCTCGGCTTAAGTTAAAAATGAAAATGTATGACCTTGCCTGATTAAGCCAAAATTAGCAAACATACAAGGACTGCCTCGGCCGCAAGCGACCTCGGCTTAAGTAGGAAACGACGATGTGTGATATTGGCTGATTAAACCAAAATTAGAAAATATAAATGGACTGCCTCGGCTAATTACATAAAAGATGATATTTGAAAAGATAATAAAACAAAATTTTCTTCTTATTATTATTATTAAAGCATATATAATAAGTCTTATTCTAATAACTAACGTTTAAGCTTATTTTTTACCAAAACGGACACCCTCCAATATAACATTGACATAAATTTTCATTATCAGTAGCTTGCTGTATTAATCTATCAACTTGCATTTCAATCGTTAAAGTTTCATCAATACTAAAATCATTACCGGTTAATTTATCTTTAACCCTATTAACGATAGCAACCGCTTTTTTATTTTTAACCACTTCCGGTTCAGAACCATCCACCATAGCCTCCGGCGATGATAACCCAATTTTATTCATATTAACACTCAACGAATTAACCAAATCTTGTTCTTGCGAAAATCCGGTTGAAATCGAACCAACATCGTTAGTATTCGATCTATTTAACCGCCCTGTATCGACTAATCTCCAATTTAAAAGTGGGTCATAAACGAAAGCTTCCAAAACGGCCATAACGCTATCTTTATTTCTTCTTAAAACGCTCATAACGCTCTCACAAGTTCTTCGGTAAGTTCCTTCGATTCCGGTCACTTCCATCGCGTTTATTAACATTCTTGTTAATCGGAAGGGGATTTTTTCGGAAAACTTTTCCCTAGTCATCGCCACTTCGAAGCAATCCCCGAAATCGATGTGTAAAATCTTTCCTGATAATCGATCCAACATTAAATTCGATGGATGTCGATCTCCCAATCCCAAAATATACCCGACCATTGACATAACAGCTAACGATCTTGTACAATTCGTCCTTCGATCAAACCACACTTCCGAAGATGGACTTTTTAGCCATAATAAACGTGCTAAATCATCGCCGTGAGTATGCTCGAGAGCTTGTTCGAAAGCCTCGACTTTTTGTATTACGGTTAAATGATCGTAATCGGGTGCCATTCTCAACATGATTCGATGTTCGATGTTTAATAAAATCTTTTTCTTTTCGCGATAATCTTTGATGAGGGTGTGTAATGTATCGCAATGTGGTACCCACCCGATTAAACCGGAATTCGTACTTAATGGAATCACCGCGTAACGTTGTATCGTGAGGTTGCAACGGACTGTGTCGGGATCTTTTAATAATAAAGTATTTACAAGGCCGAATATTTGCATTACTCGCTCGTCTTGGCGTAAATCTTCGTGTCCTTTTAAAAGGAACATGTAGTCTTTACCGTTTGAACCGCGAATTAATAGTTTTCTTGGACGTTGTTTTGATGTTATGACCTATAAGAAAATTGAGACAACCTCAATTTATTAAAAATTAATTACAAATTATTTTTAATTATGTTTATGCCTCGCTCAAGAACGAATATAAATACTTTAATGAAATAACATGGAAAGTTTACTACAAAAACAGTTATCTGGGACTAATTCAAGATAAATACACCTCCTAGGAAAATTATTATAACTGCCTTTATTACAAAAATATAGAATTAACTAAACTATATATTATGGTTTTACTCTATGTTGATGATTTAATGGCGATGCTGGTTGCATAAACGTAAGTGAGCCGAAAGCTGCGACTGCGCAGTCAAAAAAAAAAAGAACGACGCTCTCCGTTAGAACAAAAAACCGTTAGATCGTTTGTAATAGTTTTGTGATGTAAACTACGCCGAACAATAATAACTAGTTTATTTAGATATAATATATGTAGTGTTAAATACAATAAAACCAGTGTTAAGGGCGAATTCTGGATATCATTTCATCAGAGAAGAATCAAAGATGGTTTCTGAAAAACATTTGTCCTGGTCCACTTATGAAAAGAAGCAAACCAGAAATGTAAAAGTGGGAATTAAAAAGATGCATAAAAGCTGAGATGTTAATGATATCAAAGATGAAGTATTAAAGCACAATTATAACATTTGAAAAGTAACCCAATCCCTTATACATCTTGGATTTTGCACTGTCAAGATGTAAAAAGAATCCATGAAGTAACAAACATATTAGGAATGCGAGTGCAAAAGGTGTCAAGGTTGGAGCCACACCAAAGCTTACTGCCACAAAAATCCGAGATATGCACTGATAAACGCTGGGCAGCTAAATGTTACAACTGTGAAGACAATCATATAGCAAACTACAGAGGATGCATTGTGATTAAGTAACTACAAGCCATCAGGAATAAGAAACAAGAAGCGATTCAAAAAAGAAATAAAAATGTCTAAAAAGCAGCAATTAAAAATAATGCTGTGGAATTTCAATGGTCTGCGACAGCATCAAACTACACCACTACTTAAAGCAGTAATACTTAAATAAAACAATATTGATATAATGCGGCTCGATGTGGAAGTGCAATTATCATTAAAAGTAAGGTATTAATAGACCACTATTTAAACAATACAATTAGTATCGAACAACATCAAACTACAGTGATAAAAGTTCAAACCGCTAATGGCTTAATATCTGTAGCAGTACGTACATACCGTCGAGACATAATTTCAAAAGAGGAGATTATCAGAAAATTCTACCGCATCTTGAAACCAAATTTATACTTGGAGGAGACTTTAAATATATGAAGAGTCAAGAGGAAAAACGATGAAAGTCCATTTTAAGACAAAAGTAAACTAATAGTGCCATTTATTGGTTTGTGAGGTATACTATCTAGAAAGACTATCTATGCGTTGATAGCATAGCAAGCAGTTTCATTTTGGAATTACAGAGCGTTCGACTTTTGAAAAACTCAAACGTCTTTTGTGTGAAGAACCGGTACTAAGAATTTTTAATTATAATGATGAAACAGAGTTACACGCTAATCAAAACGGATTTGGGGCGATATTATTACAGAGAAGCGGTGAAAATGGTGAACTGCACCCTGTCTATTATTGGAGCAGAAATGCACAAACAAAATACCACAGCTACGAATTGGAAGTTTTGGCAATTGTGGAGGCTTTGAAGAAATTTCGTGTTTACCTACTTGGAATACCGTTTAAAATAGAACAAACTGTGCGGCGTTTACAGTCACTATGAACAAAAATGATCTAGATACTAGAGTAACTCGATGGGCTTTATTGTTGAAAGAGTTTAACTTTAGCGAATGAAACATTGTGACGCATTAAGCAGAAATCCATTATTAGATAGATGATTCAAAACGAGATGATCAACCCTATGAAGACTATAACCTAAGTAAAGGCATACTGCATAAAAATTAAAATGGGTTATAACTTATCGTGATTCTTACTAATATGCAACATCAAATTATTAAGAATGGTCATTTCATTATAAAGAAGACAAAAGATTTGATTGAACGAGAATACTATAACGAAACCATCACTAGTAATACGAAGAGTCATTTGAGGTGAATTTCTAGCGGGGTGATCGAGATGTAGGAAAGATTCGGGAAGACTCGAAACCCTTCGCGTGTACTCGGTCAAAAGCTCGGGTCGATCGATAGAAGCAGATGAGAGAAGAACAAGTAGAGAGGCAGAAACGCTCTAGAAAACGTTAGACAACACAGAAAAACATGAGAAAGAAGAACAAGGGTACTGAACACCAATAAATAAAATAAATTGCAACCTAATTCCTAACAAGGTAATGATAGAAGTGAAAATCAACGATTATTTTTTGCAAATGGAAGTAGACTCAGGAGCGGGAGCAAGTATTTTTGGAGACAAACTACCAGAGTTAAGTCCTTCATGAGGACTTCATGTGACAAAAGAAAAATATGGATTCAAATCAGAAAACATTAAATATCTGGGATTTCAAATAACAGAAAAAGGAATTAGCCCTACAGAAATAAAATACGTGCAATACAGAACGCACCTGAACTAACTAACAAAACAAGGGTTTGGTAAATTTCTACCATATCTTTCTGAAAAATAAAACAAATGTTGCTGAACCGTTACATAAACTTCTACATAAAGACAAAACTTTTGAAAAAGCTTCCAATAAACAAATTGAACCTATCTTAGTACACGGCGATGAAAACAAACCATTATTCATCACGGTTAATGCAAGTCCATATGGCGCGGGATGCGTTTTGAGTCAAAGGGACAACGGGGGCGAAGAAACTGTTTCGCTTATAACAGTCGTACATTAACAACTACGAAAAGAAATTTTGCACAAATAGATCGAGAAGCTTTGACATTGGTGGCATCCGTTAAAAATTTAAGGAAGAATATTCAAGCTCAGGACAGACCATAAGAATCTACTGGGTATTTTGGGGAAAAATAAACCTATTCCAGAAATCTTATCGCCTCTCTATTTATTTATATGAACTTTTTGTGCTAATTTTAAAAGATCAGACTGTTAAAGTCCTGCTACAAAAACCTGAAACACCCTGTATAAGTTACAGTATACACTGAGAAAAGATTTAGCAAATGCTGATGCGCTGAGCAGGTTACCACTCAAAGTTGAATGTTGAAAACCACTACGAGCATTGGAAGTACTGATGTTAGAAAACTTACCTGAAAAAATGATAGAAGGTATAGCAATTGCAAGAGAGAAAGAATTATCATGTTACATGGATTGTATTCTATGGGGAACACGGGTTGTGATTCCACCAGGAGGAAGGAAAGAGATACTAGAACTACTCCATGCGTCACATCCAGGAATCGTGAAGATGAAAGCCCTTGCAAGATCATATATTTGGTGGCCAGAGATAAATAAGCAGATTGAGGAAAAAGCTAATACGTGTATTGTTTGCCAAGAAACTAAAGGTGATTTTTCAAAACGGCTTGTTGCATTAAAAAGAGGATACTTTAATTAATAATTGGTGATATTTCCACAAGGATCCTTCAAGAAATAAATTTTATAGCGAATTTTGAAAGTTATCGATGAAAATTGCAACATCGAATATTTTATCAAAACTTTAAATATTGTTGTTTTCTCAAAAACTAAAAGTTATTTTTCAAAACGGGTTGGTTCATTGGAAAGAGGACACTTTTATTAACACTTTGGGAAATTTTCATACTCATATTCCAAGAAATGGATTTTATACGAATTTTTAAAACTTAATCGGCGAAAATTGCAAAATTCGAAAAAATTGTCGATTATTTCAAAAATTTATTTCTCAAGAACTAAAAGTGATTTTTCAAAACGGCTTTTTGCATTAAAAAGAGGATACTTTAATTAATAATTGGTGATATTTCCACAAGGATCCTTCAAGAAATTAATTTTATAGCGAATTTTGAAAATTATCGATGAAAATTGCAACATCGAAAATTTTATCAAAACTTCAAATATTGTTTTCTCAAAAACTAAAAGTTATTTTTCAAAACGGGTTGGTTCATTGGAAAGAGGACACTTTTATTAACACTTTGGGAAATTTTCATACTCATATTCCAAGAAATGGATTTTATACGAATTTTTAAAACTTAATCGGCGAAAATTGCAAAATTCGAAAAAATTGTCGATTATTTCAAAAATTTATTTCTCAAGAACTAAAAGTGATTTTTCAAAACGGCTTTTTGCATTAAAAAGAGGATACTTTAATTAATAATTGGTGATATTTCCACAAGGATCCTTCAAGAAATTAATTTTATAGCGAATTTTGAAAATTATCGATGAAAATTGCAACATCGAAAATTTTATCAAAACTTCAAATATTGTTTTCTCAAAAACTAAAAGTTATTTTTCAAAACGGGTTGGTTCATTGGAAAGAGGACACTTTTATTAACACTTTGGGAAATTTTCATACTCATATTCCAAGAAATGGATTTTATACGAATTTTTAAAACTTAATCGGCGAAAATTGCAAAATTCGAAAAAATTGTCGATTATTTCAAAAATTTATTTCTCAAGAACTAAAAGTGATTTTTCAAAACGGCTTTTTGCATTAAAAAGAGGATACTTTAATTAATAATTGGTGATATTTCCACAAGGATCCTTCAAGAAATTAATTTTATAGCGAATTTTGAAAATTATCGATGAAAATTGCAACATCGAAAATTTTATCAAAACTTCAAATATTGTTTTCTCAAAAACTAAAAGTTATTTTTCAAAACGGGTTGGTTCATTGGAAAGAGGACACTTTTATTAACACTTTGGGAAATTTTCATACTCATATTCCAAGAAATGGATTTTATACGAATTTTTAAAACTTAATCGGCGAAAATTGCAAAATTCGAAAAAATTGTCGATTATTTCAAAAATTTATTTCTCAAGAACTAAAAGTGATTTTTCAAAACGGCTTTTTGCATTAAAAAGAGGATACTTTAATTAATAATTGGTGATATTTCCACAAGGATCCTTCAAGAAATTAATTTTATAGCGAATTTTGAAAATTATCGATGAAAATTGCAACATCGAAAATTTTATCAAAACTTCAAATATTGTTTTCTCAAAAACTAAAAGTTATTTTTCAAAACGGGTTGGCTCATTGGAAAGAGGACACTTTTATTAACACTTTGGGAAATTTTCATACTCATATTCCAAGAAATCGATTTTATACGAATTTTTAAAACTTAATCTGCGAAAATTGCAAAATTTCAATTTTCAAGAATTTTCAAAATGGCTTTTTGCATTAAAAATTCTTTTTGAAGAATCAATAAAAAGCCAAACTTTTGAACCAAACCAGGAATATCACAACAATTAACCAACTCACGTTCTTGTTTGAAATAGTCAGTAAATTCACGATCTCTAAATATTGATAAAAAGATATTCCGTCAAAAAGCAGCCAGTAGCTTTTTTTCTTTTAGTTTAGAATCCAAGAATTCAGCATTTTCCTTGGTAAGTCTCAAGTCTCTCATCAAACAAACCATCAAGCTCAGACTGAGCAAAAAGTTGTGAGATGGCATGATCTGAAGGATCTTAGAATTCACATCAGATTCACTAGAGCTCATCTCACCTAGCCTTGTTGGAGATAACACATTTTGTTATGATTTAGGAACCCCAGATTCAGCACCCAAAAATCAATAAAGATCACCTTTCAGTTTCAAAAAAATTTTTGGTCGCAACCATGCCATAATGAGATATTTACTATTACTAGGTGTTATATAATTTTGCTAAGCATAATATTAAAAAAAAATATCTTACCTCTAATGAAGGATGAATAAACGCAATGGTAACTGGTTCTTGTCCAGGACAATAACTTCCAGGAATCGCCAATTCCAAATCCTTACAAAACAATAAATTCAACGAAACATATTGAAGCTCCAAAGAAGTTAACTGAGGTAATTGTCGTGTTATTTTCCGAAAAACGTGATAATACAAATCCCAAGCGTTACTCAAATACCCGCGATCTTTAGTTTTCTTGTATTGTTCGCACCATTCTTGAGCTTCGTTCAAATCTCTTCCATAAGCTTGACAAAAACTTTTCTCTTTCAAAGTTTGCGCGCCTCGCGCTAATTTATTGTGTAAAGGATCTAAAATTTTTAGCATCCCTTCGACGTCGTCTTCCCCAAAAAATAACCTCGAAGCTTCCTCAAGCCCTTCGTGCCACATTTCATGCCATAAAATCGCCACTCTAATTAATTCGTCAGAAACCATTTTGGCTTGATTAACCAATTTAGGCCATAAATCGGCCATCGCGTCTAAAATTTTATCAGCAGCTTTTTTTCTCGTTATACTTTGACTCTTTGTAGCCACTGTTAATGGATAAATTAAAGCTTGCGGGTGAGATTTCCCAATAACGATTAATAACTGGTGTATTAACCTGGTTACTAAAGCTCTGGGGGAATCAATTCTCGCGATTAATTGCGGGATAACTTGAAGCCAAGTGTTCTTTTCGATTTCGAATAATCCATCGCTAATCGCTTGATAAACATCGGGGTAATTCCCGTATTCGAACCAAAGGGTTAATAATCTGAGGGTATCTTGTAGGGAGCTTCCTTTGGATAAATTAATTGATTTAAAAAATCCTGTAACGGCGTTTACGGTGTATTTAATTAAATTAATCGTGCGATCTTGTTTCAAATTTGATCTGGAAGATTCGTGTTCTTGTTTGTAAAATAACACAGTTTCGTAATTCATATAAGCCCAAGAATGCCACGCTTTGTACCAATAAGGATCGTGTTCTGTCGCTTTATGATAACGTTCTAAAATGACGGGAATCGATTGTTCTTGGATACCCTGTATGGATTGCATCCAAGATCCGAGTTTTAAATAACACCGCGCTAATAAACGTTTCGATTCGTCCATATTCGTGTTTTCCCCAAAACTGTATTGTTTTGAATAAACCGTTAAAAATTCGTCTAAACGGTGATAAGCTTCCTTTTTCTTTTCCGCCATCCATAAATGCTTTGTGTAAGCAAAAGTGACTTCTGGGAGGTTGTAAGGGAGGGCTATATCTGGGTGATCCTCAGGGTTATAATTTAAAAGCATGACTAACGTTTTATGGGATAACATCTAAAAGGTAATTCAAAAATATTAAAATTAAATTATTTTTTTTTTTTTTGATAAAATCTTACTAATGAGCCATTTTTGCGGCATAACGAAGCGTATTTTAACCAAGTATGCATGTCTTCGTGCGGGGTTAAAACTAATGAGTGAATTTGGATGATTCTTTGCCAATCTTCGACGATTCTTTGTCCCGCTTGGAGGCGTTGCCACCACATCGTTCTTATCGTTTCGCGACGCTCTGGTACTAATTTGTATTGGATTACTTCCTCTAATTCCGCGAGCATTTGCACCATAATCATCGCGCCGTAAGCTCTTTGATAAGATTCGCTTGCCATTGCTGTTAATTCGTTGTCTAATAAATCTCGGGCTGAATCGATAAATTTTTGAGCCTACAGAAGAAAATTAATATAATTCTTAACACTGAAATTGCGGGAAGATTTGGAAGACCAAATTAATTATAAGACTAGATTTAGCGAACTATGTATTCTGGAATCCTTATTGGATTAAAATGAGGTTGCAAAAGATTGCCAAAGAGGTTAGCCAAATAATGTAATAAGACACCAAGGGTAGATGATATCACCAAGGGTAGTACCAAGGTGTGCTTTGATCTACCACAGATTAGATTTTTACACTCTTCATAGACTTTCAGCAAGCTTATGACACTATGGATCTAGAAGTACTATATAGAACCATGCAGGAAATGGGAATTCTTTTTAATTTAGTAAATTTGACATGTATAGTGATAAGCAACTCGAAGGTTTGGGTTGGGTTGGATAGGATTTTGAGTGTTCTTGAAAAAATTTTGGAGTAGCTCATAAACATATACAGGAAGAGGAGTGGAACGGTAGATGCTGTGATACACCAAAAAAGAGAGCAGAAGAAAACTTCCTTAACACATAGCATGGCATGCATTTAACTCAGCACCATGGGGGAAGATAATAGAGGCGATGGAAGAGGGAGGATTCTCAAGAGGAATAAAAAGAATTGTCAGATCATATCTATCAGAAAGGAAGATAATACTTCCAAGAGGAATAGAAAAGAATATGACATGTGGTGTACCTCAAAGTTCAGTCATAGAAGCGACGTTATGGAACGTCTTCTATGATAGTATTCTGAGACTGAAAATGGAAGAAGGCGCATCTATGATTGCATATGCAGATGATTTAGCAGTGATTGCATACAAAGAATTCCAGAAAAGATGAGAGATTTGGGACTAGACATGGCGGAAGAGAAATCAGGAGTTGTTATATTGGAGGGTAGAAGGAAAATTAAGAGCATTGAGAAGAGTTGGATAGGAAATGAGAAAGAGCTCGTAGGCAGTGAAATATCTGGATGTGTACCTAGATAAGGATTTACGTATGATCGAACATCTGAAGAAAGTCGCAGAGACGCCGAGCCTGGCATATAGGAACTTGTTACGCTTAATGCCGAAGAAGAGAGATCCGAGACAGGCAAAGAAAAGACTGTTAGGAACCGTGATGACTCTGTATGCAGCTCCACCGTGGGAGATAACTATGAAACACAAGAAATATGTAGGAAAGATAAGAACAATAGAAAGAAAGACTCCAATAAAATCTGTAGGCTTAGGAACGAAGTAGAAATTTGAAGGAAAAGGATAAGAATAAGACGGAGAATAGACGGATACTTGGTGAGAAATGACAGGAAAGATGGAGCAAATATACAGGGTGGACAAGCAATTTTATAAGAGACGTTTAGTGGGCAACAAAAAGGGCCACAAGTAGATTATTACACAACACAAGCCATGACGTGCCCTGGAATTTTTGCAACATACTTAAAAAATATCAAGAAAATAAAGCCTGATGATTGCTGGTTTGGATGTGAAAAACAGGACACGCCAAACCACACGTTTTTTGAATACCATAAGTTTGAAGGAGAGGAATACGAATTGACACCGTAGCAGAACTACTGGCCGGAGACGAAGAAGAAAGAAAAGAGGTAATGAGTTCCTTGCGAAGGGTGATGATCGAGAAGGAGATAGAGGAGAAGAGAAGAGAGAAAGAGAGCAAGGAAGGAAGTACATAGATGAGGAAATACCCCCAGCCCAGGAAACTCAAGAGATATGGAATGATGGAAGAATGTGAGAGGTCCTCTGGAGAGGAAGAAGTAGGAGAGAAAAGGAAAGCCCACACATCCCACAGCCGGGTATGTAGATAAACTAATTAGAGTCAAGTATGTACGACAAAATGATATTTAAAAAGTTGTTTGTTTTCATGTGAAATGGTGAACGAGAGGGACACGAAGGAGAAGAACAGCGAGTGGGAATTACACCCATGGACCGGAATTTCCGGATTATTTAGTGGGTCGGTCCTCATCCCCACATTACCCAGCCGACCAACACCTTAGTTTGGAGATTTTCCCCAACCTCGTTAAAAATAAAAAAAGGTTCACCATCATTATTATTAAAGGGGTCTCTGTAAGCTCTTTCCCACAATACTAGAAAAAGCTCCGGGAAGTGATAATATAACGAATGAAATTCTTAAGGCGTGAGTCGAAACGGATCCAGAAGCCTTCTTACAAATATACAACGATTGTTTAGAAACCGGAAACTTCCCGAAGATCTGGAAGATAGCCAAATTAGTGTTGGTGGAGAAGCCCTTGAAACCGGGCCAACCACAGTCATATCGCCCCTATACCTTTTGAGCGCTGTTGGAAAACTGCGATAAAGGTTAATAAATAGTAGACTTATCACTTACAAACAAAGGATTTAGCGTCATGATACTACACTGTTGGAAATAATTCACGAGCACACCCTATATAATCTGAACGCGCGAAGATAAATCCATAATATTTGCGGAGCACAAAGGTTTACTGTAGACGAGTTTATTCAGGGAGTTTCGAGTTATTCCGTCGCGGCATTGTTGACTGAGCCGCCCTTCTAAGTGGAACATTCCGTCGCTATGGAGACCGAAGTGGATGGAAAATACCGGTCGTTTTTAGTGTGGTGTGAGGAACCAGATTGTTATCGTACTCTGTGCGCAATGGATGGGCGATCGCATTACTTAAGTGAGTTTGAGCGAAGAATGTTTAAGGGTATGCACATTGAGGGTGTATCGTTCTGTGAAATTGCGCGTCGTCTCGAGCGGTCGTTATCAGCAGTGCAACGGGCATGGCGATAATGGTCTGAGGTAGGGCATAGGTACCTTCAGCCGTGGCCAGAACGGACCTGCTCGTCCCCAGCACACGAGGATCGCGCTCTTGTGCTCAGCACTTTAGCGTCGTGTGTGTCCTCCTCAAGGCAACTTGGAGCTGTTTGGCCACCGGCAGAGGAAGGCGCACACATTACGCGAACTATACGGCGGCGTTTGGTAGATAGTGGACTGTGCGCGCGTCGTGGGATACAGCAGATTCCAGTAACACCCGAGCACCGCAGCATACGTCACGAGTGGGTCGACGCTAGGCATTAGTAGATTGTCGAGTAGAGGGACATTTTGTTTTCCGACGAATCAAGATTCGAATTGAGCACCGGTGATACGCGAATTTTAGTTCGTCGGAGCCGTGGTGATCGTCTACTCAAGCAGTGCGTGCAAGAACGCCCTATCCACCGACAACCGAGCATTATGGTATGGGGTGCAATTACATATGGTGGACGTACACGTCTGCTGCGTGTATAGCAGACCATGACGGGTCAACGATACGTAGATGAGGTGCTACGGTCCGTTGTGCTTCCCTACGTTCGGCGACTCCCAGGTCTGCTATACATGCACGACAACGTACGACAGCACATCGGGCGTGTTGTACAGACCTTTGTGGAAGAGCACCATATACGAATGCTTCCATGGCTAGCTCGGTTTCCGCATCTGAATCCGATCAAACATGTTTGGGACATGACTGGTCAGAGACTTCTACGTTATCCGGCTTCCTCGGCTAACGTTGAGGAGCTATGGAGACGAGTTGAGGTGGCATGGTTGGCCATCCGGCTCGCTACAATACAGCGACTTATAGACTCCATGCCACGTCGTGTAGCGATGGTACGCGAAGCTCACGGGGGATACTCTCGCTATTAATGTTTCTCCTCCCAGCAGAGTTGTGCCGCTCTCCATGTGAGAGTAAGTTACACTACTTTAGTACTACTTCCATACCAAATTTTATTGCGCTAGACACACGCGTTCAGATTATACAGGGTGTGCTCGTGAATTATTTCCAACAGTGTATTAGACATCAGAAACGCCTTCAACTCAGTGCGGAGTACCGATACCCATAATAAGTCTACTCTATACTTATTTATCGCAAAGAACAATCCTCCTCCCAAACGGAGAGAGAAGACAGATGAGTGGAACATCTATTATAACAAAATACTAATTTTAAAACAGGTGGAAGTGTTGACCGCGATGGGCTACGCTGATGATCTCGCATTGGTGATAGAAGGCAAGACAAAAGACACAATAATCCAAAAAGCTGAACACTCAATGGCCTTAAGGTCGAGGAATCAAGGACAGAAATGATAATCTTGGAGGGCAAAAGGAAGCTAAACGACATAAGAAGTCTGTGAAGTATCTGTGGTTACTCTTGATAAAGGTCTAAGGATTACCACGCACATCAGGATGATATCGGAAAAGGCATAAAAAAGGAAGAGTACCAGCATCAACGGTCAATTCCGTGGCCCTATACGCTGCCCCTGCTTGGAATAGTGCTCTAAAGCATAAAAAGTACGTTAACATCCTCCGTACTAAAGAACGAAAGTACGCTATCGCCATTACATCGGCATATCGGTTGGCCCACTGGAAGCATTCCAAGCCTAACTGGACGGAGAAAGGCAGTACAAACAGAGAGACTCACCAAAAATTGGTAGAGCAGTGGCAGACGACGTGGCAGAAGTATTAGGGATAGGCTAGCGTGTTCATCAAGGATGTTTCGACGTGACAGAAAAGAGGACCAGTTTGAGGGAGCGAGAAGACGGACGGAACATAGAATAGGTACCGTCATTGACAAGAATACGGTTGCAGACATCCTGATAAAAGGTGGGAATGAAACGGAGACGTTGGTAACCTTCCTAAGGGATACTATGAAGATAAAGGCGCCGGAAGAACAGAAAAAGGAGAGGAGGAAGGGAGTAACGATGGGTTACTCCCCCTCACTCAGGTACGTACTAAGCATAGAATATTTCAAAAAGTAACGCATTTCTTGTCCCACAAATGACGTGAGCGTTACAAGGAAGAGACACGGTGAAAACAAGCAACGAAGACAATTGGGGAAGATGATGAAATGAAGAGTGAGTAGAGTGAAGAGAAAGGATGTGTGATAAAAAGAATGATACAAAAAGTAATGGATTTTTTCTTTCCTCGTACTGCCAAAATGAACACAAGTGATGCAAGGAGGACACAAGGGCCGAGTTAGAGAACGTGACACGGTAGAAGAATGAGGAGAGGTTTTCCCCCCTTCGTAACCGTGCGAAAGTATTTCAAAAAGTGACAGATTCATTTTTCACCCATAATGCGGATACCAAAAAGAAACTTCGAGACAAGATTGGAAGAAAGAAAGAAGACTTTCAATAAAGAAGGAGTAATGCCATTCGACAAGTATACCCAAGGATGGAGAAGGCTAACTCTGATGAAATTCCTTTCTGGCGGTTCGGGTGTCGGAGAGGGCTCACCCCACATTATTTGACCACTCAAGATCATTGGCAAGTTGTCTATTTGTGTGCAGAAAACGTTTTGAAATCAGGAAAGGGTTGGGCTTACAACAAGGCGATGGATCTCACTCATTAATAAGTTGCAAATAGACCAGAAGATGACATCGTCATAGCGGGAACATCAAAGCAAGGAACACTTTCTTTTCAGTGGGTTGGTATTCACTTTTCTTTCCATATTTGACAGATTAGCTAATAGAAAGCAAACAATAGAAACATTCTGCTGATATAGCATCATTTCCTGTAGCTTTGTTATTTTTTAGTTTGCGGATAGCTCATGACACTTTTTTCACTAGGGATTCAGCAATAAGATATTTATCGCCTGACTTTGTCTGCCTGCACATTCAACAGCCCATCAAAATACATATCTTCAATATATTTATGGACCATTACAATTTTGAAATGGTTCATCATGTTAAATATTTTGGAGGCTACAATCACCTATGAGAACAACATAACACAAGAGATCTTTGGGATGTCAGAGAAAATATTGAAGGATTTCCAAAACAATATTGGCTGCTGCCAGAGACGATATTGACGCTGTAATGGATATAGAGAGGAATGATGTTGAAGAAATGTTTTTTGATAGCAGGAATAACATTAAAAGCTTTATAGAAAGATGTCCGAGACAATGTCGAGAATTATCGAAGATGAAATTGATTGCTGTCCAAGATGATATTGGGAGTATTCAGGAGAGGTATTAGGTGATGTCCAGAACAATGTTAACAGTAGCCAGAGATCATATTGAGAGATGTGCGGAATAATGTTGTTGATTATGTTATTGAAGGATGTTCAGGGCGTTGTCAAGATTTGTCAGAGACTATAATGACTGCTGAGACGAAGACCAACTCCATTGTTAATAACCTACATATGCCATAAAGTTAAAATTCCCAATTTGACGTTTTTGGACAACTTTTTTTAACAAATCAAAATAAATACAACAAATGGAGAAAACCTTTTCATACAAAAAACATAGCAAATTAACACGAAAAACATCTCCCATATTCACTTTTATCTCATCGCTAATTCTTGGAAACGTAGATTATGTAATATTTGAAAATCATGAATTTGGCGTTTTCAACATCAAATTGGGTAACAACTCAAAAATGAATGGAGGTGGGAAAAACTTTATATACAAAAAAGTACCATATTAACTTGTAGAGTATGTTTTATAAACGATTTCATCTCCTCATTCATTGTTGATAACTTACAAGATGCCATAAAGTTAAAATTTTCAATTTCACGTTTTTGGACAACTCTTTTTAATAAATCAAAATAAATATAATAGATGGAGAAAAACTTTTCATACAAAAAACATAGCAAATTAACACGAAAAACATCTCCCATATTCACTTTTATCTCATCGCTAATTCTTGGAAACGTAGAGGATGTAATATTTGAAAATCATGAATTTGGCGTTTTCAACATCAAATTGGGTAATAACTCAAAAATGAATGGAGGTGGGAAAAACTTTTTATACAAAAAAGTACCATATTAACTTGTAGAGTGCGTTTTATAAACGATTTCATCTCATCATTCATTGTTGATAACTTACAAGATGCCATAAAGTTAAAATTTTCAATTTGACGTTTTTGGACAACTCTTTTTAATAAATCAAAATAAATATAATAGATGGAGAAAAACTTTTCATACAAAAAAGATAGCAAATTAACACGAAAAACATCTCCCATATTCATTTTTATCTCATCGCTAATTCTTGGAAATGTAGAGGATGTAATATTTGAAAATCATGAATTTGGCGTTTTCAACATCAAATTGGGTAATAACTCAAAAATGAATGGAGGTGGGAAAAACTTTTTATACAAAAAAGTACCATATTAACTTGTAGAGTGCGTTTTATAAACGATTTCATCTCATCATTCATTGTTGATAACTTACAAGATGCCATAAAGCTAAAATTTTCAATTTGACATTTTTGGACAACTTTTTTTAATAAATCAAAATAAATATAACAGATAGAGAAAAACTTTTCATACAAAAAATATAGTAAATTAATACGAAAAACATCTCCCATATTCACTTTTATCTCATCGCTAATTCTTGGAAACGTAGACTAAGTAATATTTGAAAATCATGAATTTGATGCTTTCAACAATACTTTTTAATAAATCAAAACAAATATGGCAGATGGAGAAAAACTTTTCATACAAAAAACAACGATTTATATCTTAAATAAAAGAATACTTACTTCATCATATTGTTTTTCATGTATTGCCAAAATAGCGCGATAAAAAGCTCCATCTTGAGTCTCCCTAGGAATAACTGTAACGTATTTCTCCATAGAAGTCCAATGATGAATACCCCAAGCTGAAGCAGCCGCTAATCTCCCCGCTTTCTCTTGATTCCCACCCGACAACTCATCAAATTTAGCCTCCGCGATATTATGCAAATCCTCCCATTCCCCCAAAGCTTCCAAACACCTCATTTGCCCTAAAAGAGCTTCCTCATCATAACCCTTACTCATTTTTTCTTCATACAACAACCGAGCTTTATCCCAATTATGCAACTTTTCGTACCACCGCACCTCAATGGGCATATCACCCCCTTTTTGCATCACAAATTGCAATAACCCCTCGGCCGCTTCTTTTTGTTGCAACTTATTATTAATCGAAATTAACGCCTCAACAACTTGGCTATTTGCACCACGTTGAAATTCCTCCTCTTTATAATGAAGTGCTTTCGCGTAAGCCCGACAATCCATCGCTCGTTCACCCAATAATTGCGGCTCTAACGGCAAAGGACCTTTATCGCAATGTTCCATAAATTCGGCTAAATTTAGTATCGTTTGAGTTATCTCGGGGATGTCAGGAACTAAGAGGGCATCTCTTAAATTGTTTATTAATTCTTTTTGCATCGCTTCTGATAATTCGGTCCAACAACTTACGAAGGATGCGTTAAATAGATCCTTTGGGAGTTGGGAGTAAGTTTGAGCGAGTGATTGGCAGGAACGTAAAGCTGGGATTGGGGACTGTTTTAAAAGTTCGATGCTTAAAGTTCGGAGCCATTCTAACCAGTCGTCTCGAGATACTCTCCGGTTAATAGTCCAAGCTAATCGGAGATTATTCGCGTTTACTTTTAAGCGTTGGATCATGGCGGTGTCTGAGGGTAGTCCGGAATCTCGGTGCTTTTTGGCCCGTCTTATTGGGACTTTAAAATCGCTGTCATCGGCTAAGGTTGAATCACTTTGTAGTTGGGCTATTAACATGTCGTAACGTGGGCAGTGTATTTTATGTTTTGCCATTACTTTATGGACGAGGGGGATAAAAATGGTGAATTTTCGCCCTAATTGGGTAACCAAGCTGACTAATGTCTCAATAGCAACTGAACGTAATTCGGGGTTTTGATCGAACGTTCGTATTAAAGGGTGGATAATTCTTGAGATAAAATCGGAGAAGTCTAAATTATCCGCGAGATGATCGATCGTTTCTAAAGCTTGTTTTGAAACTGCCGTCGGGCAATCGGGGGCGTCGAATAATTTAACGATTTGGGGTATAATCAAATGCATGTAATCGTCGACGTTGTTCCCAAATTTCTTTAAAGCCTCCAACATTTTTAACGTAACCACCCTATCTTTCGATGTATCATGATTTAGAACCCTCAAAATTTGCGGCATTAATTTCGGGAGATACACACTAAATTCAGAACCCAAAGCGATTGCAATATGCTCGATTAACACAATTAAAGTCCCTTGAATCGTGCTATTTGGAGTCCAAAATTCTTTGATTAACGCGCAAATATCATCGAGGTAATTCCGAATGTGTTGCTTTACGATTAAAATTAATTGGGCGAGTTGTTGGAATAAATATTCTCTGAAGTTAACATCGGCGGTTCTTACCACGTTTAATAAGCTTGGGAGAACTTGCGAAATATATGGGACGCATTTAATCCCTAAGCTTTTAAATATAAAGATAACGGCTTGAACTACTGTTGTGTGATGTTGCGATAACGTTGGATCTTTTATGATTCTCATTAACGTAGCGATCGACATCGCTAAATAATATTCCTCTAAAGTCGACGAAGACATATTCACCAACATCTCGCTCGTTGTTAAATCGGCGTTGGTATCATCGTTTTTATCGGCTAATGCTATCAAAACGGGAGCTTCCGATTGATAATCGATTTGGCCCCGATTTATTTTGTGTCGATACGGATCCAAAGCCCCTAATAAGCCGAGAACGCGAATCGTTTCGCGGCGAATAAAAGCGTGTTGCTCGGTTTTTAAGAAATTAATTAAGACGTCTAATAAAGCGGGGTATTCTGTATATGGTTGGATTACATGTCCGGTTGCTCCAACTAATTGGCCTAAAGTACACAAAGTTGCGCCGCGTTTTTCGGGGGCTGAGGAATCCCCCAACATCTCCAACAAAATCGTCATTAAATCGCTAGTCCATTCTTGTAGCTCAATCCCTCCTCCTGTAACACTCGCAAGATCCCCTATTGTAACTAAAACGGATAAAACAACACCCGGATTCGGTTCGGATTCTTTTAATTTCGGCACTAAGACTTTTAAAATCGGTTGGATGTAAGGCCGCATTAATCGCGGGGCGTTCACCACTAAATGGTCCAACATTCGCGCACCTTGCTCTTTATTCCTCCCAGTTCCAGAATGTTCCAACTCAGTTAAAAGTTGCACTATCGTTTTTCTTAAAGCGGGCATAATATACGAAGGATTTTTTGTACTCAACCTCCCGATTGTCATCAAAGCAACTTCGCGTATCTCGAAAACTTCGTCGTGTAACGCCACGAATAACATACTTAAAAACTCAACTTGGGCCAAATGCTCGTCGAAAGTTGTATCGAGCGAGTATAAAACCCCTCTTCGTACTTCCGAGTCCGTATCGGTTATTCCAACGACGAGGAGTTTATTTAAAACATCGGCTACTGTTGTCATGACGGTGTCGGAGTATTCTTCTGAGGGGTTATAAATGTTTTGTTTTAAAAGCCTCGAGCATGTTTTAACGGCTTCGAGGCGAATTTCGTGGTTTTCATGCACGATGAAATCATCAGCGCATTTTTGCACTAACTGCAACAAGCTGTGGCCTTCAAAATCAAACGTTCCTAAAGTGTGGAGTGCCAAAACGATGCTACTCGTATCTGGGACGTCTAAAGACGCAGTTTGAGGCAGATGTCGGGGCATCCCCGGGTGCCGCAACGGCTTACTCATCAAAATCTTATACAACATACTTAATAACCCGATACTAATCTGCGATTTCAAATCGGGGACATCTCGTGCTAAATCTTTTAAGCACGAAGTTAACGAAGACGTTAATCCAGTCGCAAACATTTGTTCCAACAAATTTTGAATATCTTTCGTGATATAACTTTTAACAGCGTGGGCTAAAAACGTGATACATTTAAAAACACTCGCGTCCATTGTTAATCTCTTCTTCATGGGGGCCTCGCGATTCGGTAACGACACAGTGATGACTTCCATGATTTTTGGGATAAACGGCTTGATATCATCCTCCACGGCAACCCCAATTAAGCCAATCGCAATAAACGAAGTCGTCCGATCCTTTTCGCGCCCACGAATCGTATTCAACAAATAATTCATCGTGTTGGCAAGATGTTCTTTGACGAAATATTCGCGATTAAAAGCTGCGAGGCGTGGTAAAATCACCAATAAAGATTGTTGGGTGTAACTCAACCGCGATAATCTCATCCCTAACACATCCAAACAAATATACGAATAAGTATCGGTCACTAATTGGCGACAAATCGGGGATTCCACCGTAATAAATTGCGTCGTACTCGGGATTTTCCGATAATGAATCGATTTTTGGTACGGTTTAAAATTGGGTCTCCCAAAATTGATAAAAATCTCATCAGTATCTGTTTTATCAACAACCTCAACCAAACTTTTATATTTACTTTCCCATTTAGCATTCGAAACCCTCACCAATTCGTTCAAAACCAACAAAGCCCCGTGGATCTTATCGTCGCGAAATTTATCGACTTTTTCCGTCGATAACAACTTTTGCGTTTCGTCATAACATTGTTTGTACCATTGCAAACGTTGTTTCCCCGATTCTCTTTGAGCGGTTACAACTAGAGCCGCGCGAAGCGCCTCGACGCCCGCCTCTCGAATTTGAGGCTTCGGATCTTGAATTGCGTTAAAAATCGCTTCGAAAAAACCGCTGACTTGTTGGTAAAAATACGTGGGCATTGTTAAAGCTAATTCTCTTAAAATTAACACGGCGGCGTGTCTTTTACTTTCGACGCGGTCGCCCCCTAACCATTCGAAAGCGCGTTTAACCTCAAAATCGACGTATTCGGAAGCTTTTGAACCAGAAACTAACGCAATCATCCCCATTGATTTAGTGACCATTTGTAATAAACTAACATCGCTTGAGGGGAGCAAATTTCGCAAATAATTCGCGAATCTTGTCACGCGATTCGGGATATTCCCCACGTCCGTTCCAATTAAACATAAAATTGCTAAGATACCTCCTTTTTTCTCGTTAAGATCGTTTGCGGATACCATCTCGAAGATGTGATGATTAAACTCGTCCAGAAACGCGTTGATCTCCTCCTGGGTGGCCTCTCGAAGCTCGCTTTTTAAATACAACGAAAGCTCCTCAGCCGTTTTTAATCGAACATCCGCGTGACGGGATTTTAAACCCGACACAAACTGTTGAGTCGCCGCCGAGGTCATTTTCACTTAAAATTTATTTTAAACACTTCTATTTTATATTAAATAAAGCGATAAATAAAACCATTTTGACGTTGAAAAGTAAGGTTATGTTTATGTCATACTCATTTAGTGAGGTTATGCAACCCAAAATGCAATTAATTATTAAAAATAATTTATTATTTAATAATTAAAAATTGTATTAAATCGTTTTTTAAATACGATAACACATCTTCAATAATAAAGGATACATTTTTGTAGTTGAAAAATAAGGTTATGTTAAATTTTCTTCCAAAGCTGGTATTTTTAACAATCTCAAAGATGTGACAATTAAACTCATCGAGAAGTGCATTAAGCTCGTCTTTTAAACACAACAAAATCTTTATTTATAACAATAAAGGAATAAATAAACCCATTTTGCCCTAAAAGAATAAAGTTATGTTTATGTCATACGCATTTGTGGAGGTTATGCAACCCAAACAGCAATTAATTATTAAAAATAATTTTTTATTATTTAATAATTAAAAATTGTATTAAATCGTTTTTCAAATACGATAATACATCTTCAATAATAAAGGATACATTTTTGTAGTTGAAAAGTAAGGTTATGTTAAGTTTTCTTCCAAAGCTGGTATTTTTAACAATCTCGAATATGTGAAATTAAACTGATCGAGAAATGCGTTAAGCTCGTCTTTTAAACACAACGAAAGCTTTATTTACAACAATAAAGGAATAAATAAGCCCATTTTACCCTAAAAAAATAAAGTTGTTTATGTCATATGCATTTGTGGAGGTTATGCAACCCAATATGCAATTAATTATTATAAATAGTTTTTTATTATTTAATAATTAAAAATTGTATTAAATCGCTTTTTAAATACGATAGAACATCTACAGTAATAAAAGATACATTTTTATCGTTGAAAAGTAAGGTTATATTAAATTTTCTTCTAAAGCTGGTATTTTTAACAATCTCCAAGATCTGACAATTAAACTCATCAAGAAATGCAATAAGCTCGTCTTTTAAACACAACAAAAGCTTTATTTATAACAATAAAGTAATAAATAAACCCATTTTGCCCTAAAAAAATAAAATTATGTTTATGTGACATTTATGGAGATTATGCAACCCAAACAGCAATTAATTATTAAAAATAATTTTTTGTTATTTAATAATTAAAAATTGTAACCTCGTTTTTTAAATACAATAAAACCTCTTCAGTACTAAAAAGATACATTTTTGTTGTTGAAAAGTAAGATTGTGTTAAATTTTCTTCCAAAGCTGGTATTTTTAACAATTTCCAAGATATGACAATTAAACTCATCAAGAAATGCATTAAGCTCGTTTTTTAAACACAACAAAAGCTTTATTTACAACAATAAAGTAATAAATAAACCAATTTTGCCCTAAAAAAAATAAATTTGTTTATGTTATAGGCATTTATGGAGGTTATACAACCCAAACAGCAATTATTAAAAAAAATTTATTATTTAATAATTAAAAATTGAACCTCGCTTTTTAAATACAATAAAACCTCTTCAGTACTAAAAAGATACATTTTCGTTGTTAAAAAGTAAGATTGTCTTAAATTTTCTTCCAAAGCTGGTATTTTTAACAATCTCCAAGATGTGACAATTAAACTCATCAAGAAATGCATTAAGCTCGTCGTTTAAACAAAACAAAAGCTTTATTTACAACAATAAAGTAATAAATAAACCAATTTTGCCCTAAGAAAACAAAATTATGTTTATGTGACAGGCATTTATGGAGGTTATGCAACCCAAACAGCAATTAATTATTAAAAATAATTTATTATTTAATAATTAAAAATTGTAACCTAGCTTCTTAAATACAATAAAACCTCTCTCTTCAGTAATAAAGGATACATTTTTGTCATTGAAACGTAAGGTAATGTTAAATTTTCTTCCAAAGCTGGTATTTTTAACAATCTCGAAGATGTGACAATTAAACTAATCGAGAAATGCATTAATCAACTTTCAAAGCACGTCTTTTAAACACAACAAAAGCTTTACAGCAATAAATAAACCAATTTTGGCCTTGAAAAATAAGGTTATGTTTATATCATACGCATTTATGGAGGTTATGCAACCCAAACAGCATGAATTTTAAAAAAATTTAAATTATTTATTAAATTAATAATTAAAAACGATTATTTATAAGCTCACTTTTTAAATAGAACGAAAGCTCTTTACCAAAAAAATGATAAATAACCCATTTTGACGTTGAAAAATAAGGTTATGTTTATGTCATTTATGGAGGTTATGTAGCAACAATTTATTTATTAAAAATTAAAATAATAATTTTTTTGCATCCACACAACTTTTAATTAACGTTGCCTTCTAATTATTATTTGATGCACGTTTTAATTCAATTCGGGTGTTGATTTTTGATATTTCCGTGCTTTCGTTACCTAAAGTTATATTATTTGTTAATATAAACTAAAATAAAAATAAAACTCATCGAGAAATGCATTAATTAACTCTTTTAAACACAACAAAAGCTTTATAGGAATAAATAAATTAATTTTGTCGTTAAAAAGTAAGGTTTATATGATTTATGGAGGTTATGCAACCAAATCAGCAATAATTTATTTATTAAATATTAAAATAATTATCTTTTTTTGCATTCACACAACTTTTAATTAACGTCGCCTTATAATTATTATTTGAAACACGTTTTAATTCGATTCGGGAGTTGATGCGGTGAAAAAAATTATCGCCCAAAGCTGGTATTTTTGTTATTTCTTTGCTTTCGTTCCCTAAAGTTATGTTATTTGTTAATATAATCTAAAATAATAACAAAATTTTATTTTAATATAATCAATTTAGCTTAGATTTACCGCAAATCCGTGTTGGTCCCCTAATTTTTGTAAATCTGAAAGAAGAGTGAATAAAAACCCTCTTCTATCCTCGAAATTTATTTCTTCAGCTAAAATTGTTAAGGAATCGATAATTATTAAGCGAATTTTTTTCGTTTTTAATAATCTCTTTAAGTGTATAACAACGGCGATTAATTCTGCGTAATGATTGAGTTGAATGTGGGTTATTTTTGATAACATTTCTTTGATGGTTAAATTAAAGTCGCTTAAACCCGCGTTGTTGAACCTATTTATTGTTTCTAAAGCGATTTCTTCAACTCGACTTTTTGAAAAGTTATAATTAGTACAAATATACAAAGATTCCCCATCTCTTCCTCCAAAAAGCGTCGGTAATTGGACATTTACGCATAATCTTAAACAAATTTGAGTTTTTCCACTACCACTTTCACCATATAACTCGATTATATTCCCAGAAACTATTTCCTCAGATAAAATAGAATCCAATCCGGGTAAAAAAGTGAATATTGTGCCAAAATTTGATTGTTCGATGTAAAGATCAAAAGCTGTTTTGGTTTTTGGTGGTTTTGTGATATTTTTAAACTCTTCATCTTCAAAATACTTTTTTAGTGAATCTTTGTTGGTTAAATAGTGATATCCCAAGGATTTTAAATCATTTAAGCGATTTTCTTCGATATTTAAAGAACTTAAGGGTTGTTCCATTGCCTAAAATGAAATTGATGTAATTTGGGTTGCATATATATCAAGTTTTATCTTTAAAATTTTAATTATTTACTTGAAAAACGTTAAAGGCGTAAAATATTTGTGATAAAAACTAAAATTTGTTGTTATTAACGTTCAAGGTTATTTGCAAAATCATCAATTAGATAGTAATAAGTGAACAGGAAATGACTAATTTAATTTTTTTATTCTTTTTTAATCAATTTTTATTAACACTACTAAAAAAGCAACAAATTTCTCTTATTCACATAATTATTTAAAATTAAATAATTGAGGTTGAGCTTGTGTAACTGTGCGAACCTAGCAAAGTGGTTTTGAAATACTCGAGTACCAGATAAACGTTATAAAAACGCCAAAAGCGGTGATTTCCAAGTTTAGAAGTGACATTTTAATTATTTTACAAGTACCAGTGACGTTTATAAACGTTTATAAACGAAATTTTATTCATTTTACTCCAAAAACACCTTTATTTGAACGAATTTAAAACTTGAAGAACTAAATGGCTTCTTGTGAAGTTTGCAGCTGCTCAAAGGGCGTTGAAAAAGAAAAAATTATTAACTTTGACTGCTTAGGTTAGTAAAAAAATTGTTTATGATGAATTTGTTACATTTTTTCTAATTTTTGTAGCTCCAGAAATACAAAAATTACTTAAACAAGCATCAGACGTTCGTCAAAAAGCTTATTGTCCTTACAGTAAGTTTAAAGTTGGTGCATCTGTTTTATGTGAAAACGGGAAAACTTACACAGGATGTAACGTTGAAAACGTCTCATTTACTGTAGGGATATGTGCTGAAAGAAACGCTTATTCAACAGCGATCAGCGAAGGTAATAAGAAGTTTAAAGCTGTGGCTGTTGTTGCAAGACAAGAAGACGACTTCACCACTCCTTGCGGCGCTTGTAGACAATTTTTGAGAGAATTCGGTGACGTCGATGTTTATTGTGCTAATCCTGATATGGAAAAGGTGTTTGTTACAAATGTCCAAGGTCTTTTACCATACGCTTTTACAAGTTTATAATAGAAAATAGAAATTATATTAAAAGTGGGTTTCATTTTTATGTATTAATATAAATATAAAAGATACTTACTAAAATAAATTTAATTCTTTAATTTGTTGTCAGTGACGTTAACATAACCTATATTTCTTAAGACTACTAATTCGTTAATTCATTAATAAGCAAAATTTAATTTTTGGATTTTATATTAATTAAATTATAAAAAGAATTAATACGTTTTAATACCATTTTAATAAATAAATATAAATAAATTAAAATTTATTCATTAATCATTAACTAACTTCACTCTATTTTCGGTTTGTTGTGATTCAGTGTTTGACAGTTTTAAAAATGGTTTAAAAATTTAAAGTTTTAATCGTAAATATTTCATTAAAAATTACTTTCCGATTCCTAAATTCCGTCTAATTCGTTTTCAGGTGTGCCGAATTAAAATTTGCCATAACTTTCCAATGGTGAGATGTCTTCCGGGAAATGGAGTAAATGAATTTGACATAACCTCAACAAAAAGGTAGGATTAAATTGAAATTAAGTGGAGTGGTAATTACATAAATTCTGCTGTAATGTAATCAGTTTTATATTTAAGTGGGTGAAGAAATTTATCACTTAACTATCTCCTCGTCCTCTGCACATAGTTGGCGTTCCACATTGTCAGCTAGGCTCAACAATTTGAGGTGTGTCTTTAATCGGTAATGCCCAGTAAAGACAACTATGCTTTAATGCTGCTATGAGCAAGTCCTAAAATATTCCCGAGATTGACATAAACAACTTGGCATGTTTCATTCCAGGAGAACTAGTTCACAATAGGCAAAGTCTCTCTTTAGCCCACAGTCCAATCCTATGTTTGGCCATCACAAATGATAGTTCTGGCCCCACAACCGCTTTAGCGCTGCTTTCTCATGCTACCTGATCTATCACTTCATTGCCAGGAAACTCAGAGTGACCCCAGAATGCTCATGCTGCCAACTTGTGATGTTTCAAGACAAGACAGCTCATTCTGCCACCAATTTGGCAGCTTATAAGGCGTAGAATTGATGTTTCAAGATAAAACAGCTCATGCTACCAACAAATAAGCAGAGTTTAGAAAGCTGAATGGCAGTCTAGATGTAGAAAAGCTCATGATGCCAACAAGTTGGCAGCTTATAAGATGCTGAATTGATGTCTCAAGATAAGACAGCTCATGCTGCCAACAAGTTGGTAGACTTTAGAAGACAAAATGAAAGTCTAGATGTAGAAAAGCTCATGCTACCAACAATTTAGCAGCTTATAAGCTGTAGAATTGATGTTTCAAGATAAGACAGCTCATGCTGCCAATAAGTTGGCAGCTTATAAGATGCTGAATTGATGTCTCAAAATAAGACAGCTCATGCTGCCAACAAGTTGGCAAACTTTAAAACACAGAATGGAAGTCTAGATGTAGAAAAGCTCATGCTGTCAACAAGTTGGCAGACCTTAGAAAACAGAATGGAAGTCTAGATGTAGAAAAGCTCAAGTTGGCAGCTTATAAGATGCTGAATTGATGTCTCAAGATAAGACAGCTCATGCTGCCAACAAGTTGGCTGACTTTAGAAAACAGAATGGAAGTCTAGATGTAGAAAAGCTCATGCTGCCAACAAGTTGGCAGACTTTAGAAAACAGCATGGAAGTCTAGATGTAGAAAAGCTCATGCTGCCAACAAGTTGGCAAGTAATGCTTTGGCTGCGTGCTATTAATATTATTTTTAATTTCGTCAGCTTTTCGAACTATATTATAGGTTAGGTGGTAGAGCTGTCTCCCGACTGAACCTCGCCTATTAAGTAAATTATGTTAATTCAAGTGTATTGTTGTTGTACGCAAAATAAAGGCCTTTATTATTATTATTATAATTAAGTTGGCAGTTTATAAGATGTTGAATTGATGTCTCAAGATAAGACAGCTCATGCTGCCAACAAGTTGGCAGATTTTAGATAACAGAATTTAAGTCTAGATGTAGAAAAGCTCATGCTGCCAACAAGTTGGCAGCTTATAAGATGCTGAATTGATGTCTCAAGATAAAACAGCTCATGCTACCATCAAGTAGGCAGAGTTTAGAAAACACAATGGAAGTCTAGATATAGAAAAGCTCATGCTGCCAACAAGTTGGCAGCTTATAAGATGCAGAATTGATGTTTCAAAACAAGACAGCTCATGCTGCCAACAAGTTGGCAGCTTATAAAATGTAGAATTGATGTCATAAGATAAGACAGCTCATGCTGCCAACAAGTTGTCAGACTTTAGATAATAGAATGGAATTTTACAGTACATTTAACCGTCTCACACCGCTAAATCAAATAATACTAAAATTCAAAATATACCACTGTTATAGATCACTGCAATTTAACGTACGTTTTGTCATATAGATGGCGTTTGTATATTCTTATAGAAACGTATAATGCGTTCGGGTATAAGAATGGATCTCGTTAACAATTGCAAGCAGTTTGAATAAGTAAGAAGCCCGAGTTGGACGAGAGATAGAACATCAACGTACATGGATGAAGTTGGAAAATGAAGATATAGTTTCTGTAGAAACTAAATTGCGCCCTTTTTAGGGTTTGGTCTCGCAAGAGACAGCAGCTGATCGGCGGAAATGCCGATTTTGAGAAAGGACGTTGCATCGTGCGGGTGCTCCTAGCATGGGGTGGCCACCACTTACCTGGAGCAGGTATTAAGCACCTTCCCGGCCGCGTAATACCGGTAAGTGTCGAACCACCTATAAATCCTCACATCTCCCTCCCATGTCCAGTAATGCCTGCTCGGCTCTCTCCCCACGTTGGAATCGTCAGGTTTGTTACTCCGCGACCCTCGGGTAAGGATGCTGTTCTGCCCATGCCATTGGTCCGGCGGCTCGGATAGCGATGCCGCTCTGGGATTAGTCACTCTTTGATATAAAAGAACGCAGTTCAACAGCACTATTACCATACCAACTTTGGATTCTGATCGGCCGGCCACGCCCACTATTGAGCTGAGGTGGGGACCAGGACTATATAATAGGGGAAAGTTTCAGCTCGAGCAAAGACTAAAAAGCTAACCTCAAGGTCCATTGTGTATTGGTTATAAAGTGGCCAACTTGAACAAATTGACGTTGACGGGGTGATGTAGGAAACGTGACGTCATTGGAGGAAAAGTATAATATAATATACAGGCACAGAATAACCAGAAATGACAGTGAGTCCGTCTAGACAAAATCGGGCCTTGTGAATCGCCATTTTATTGGAGTTTATTTTGAGCTAATATCACATCGGTTTATTATTTACTAATAAAAGTTTGACATATTGACTCCAACGTAAAGTCTATTTGTGATATATACATAAGTTTATGTATAAGTACGTGTATCTCAAATAATTAAATACTGTTTCTTATCATTAACTGTTTGGGTAAATTACTAAGAACGTGTAATTCTGTCCTTAAAATTATCAATAACGATGGATTAAAAAAATTTGTATTGCAATTCTACTTTTATATATAAATTGTGTATATAGGGTGACATAGAAAAAAGTACATTGCATAGTGCCACACAATAGAGGACGCTAAAATAAGAAAAAAAAGTTCCTATGAACATGGGTCCGCAAGGTCTACGGTTAAAAGATACGGGGTGTTGAATTTTATTTTTTTTTGTTTTTTTTTTTAATATCTTTAGCCAGAGACGCAAAAAATGGATAAAATGTGGTATACAGGGGTTTTTTATCATGGTAAATTCAAATATAATCTTGGTTTTGTGATTACTGATGGAGAGCGCTACATACATACAGGGTGCCATCTCTATTGAATCGGTCATCATACTAATAAAATTTTATTGTGGAAGTATTTATCATCGTTTTTGCAAATAAATAAAAAAAAATTAAAATTCAACACCCCGTATCTTTTAACCGTAGGCCTTGCGGACCCATGTTCATAGGAACTTTGTGTGTCCTCTATTGTGTGGCACTATGCAATGTACTTTTTTCTATGTCACCCTGTATATTATATTATTAAATAATAGTATAAACACAAAAAAAATGCTGTGTATAAATAATTCTTTTACGATACAAATTTGAGCGTGTGAACCTGTATTATAAACTCCAATAAAATGGCTGAAACAGTGGAGCCATACATGGCGCCAAAGCATCGAGGTCCCAAACTCGCCAATCTAAAACATCAAACGTTCCGACAAAGCTGTCAGTTCTGGTTATTCTGTGATACAGGTGTCCATTATGTATGGAATATAGTATATATATCTTGGTAAGCATCAACAATGTATCCTTTCGTTAGGCTCATTTGATAGAGATTTGTTTTCTCTTTACGATGGCGTAAAATTTTAGTACTCTTACATCAAAAAATTTTTGAAAAAAATTTAACTAATAACATGAATCTAGATGAATCTAAAAGCTCCTGTTTATAAGCTCCAACTTGTTGGCAGCTTATAAGATGCTGAATTGATGTTTCAAAACAATACAGCTCATGCTGCCAACAAGTTGGCAGACTTTAAAAAACAGAATGGAAGTCTAGATGTAGAAAATCTCCTGCTGCCAACAAGTTGGCAGCTTATAACATGTAGAATTGATGTTTCAAGACAAGACAGCTCATGCTGCCAACAAGTTGGCAGACTTTAAAAAACAGAATGGAAGTCTAGATGTAGAAAAGCTCATGCAGCCAACAAGTTGGCAGCTTATAACATGCAGAATTGATGTTTTAAGACTAGACAGCTCATGCTGCCAACAAGTTGGCAGCTTATAAGGTTTAGAATTGATGTCACAAGATAAGACAGCTCATGCTGCCAACAAGTTGGCAGCTTATAAGATGTAGAATTGATGTCACAAGATAAGACAGCTCATGCTGCCAACAAGTTGGCACTTTAAAAAATAGAATGGAAGTCTAGATGTAGAAAAGGTCATGCTGCCAACAAGTTGGCAGCTTATAAGGTTTAGAATTGATGTCACAAGATAAGACAGCTCATGCTGCCAACAAGTTGGCAGCTGATAAGATGTAGAATTGATGTCACAAGATAAGACACCTCACGCTGCCAACAAGTTGGCAGACTTTAAAAAATAGAATGGAAGTCTAGATGTAGAAAAGCTCATGCTGCCAACAAGTTGGCAGCTTATAAGGTTTAGAATTGATGTCACAAGATAAGACAGCTCATGCTGCCAACAAGTTGGCAGCTTATAAGATGTAGAATTGATGTCACAAGATAAGACAGCTCATGCTGCCAACAAGTTGGCAGCTTATAAGATGTAGAATTGATATCACAAGCTAAGACAGCTCATGCTGCCAACAAGTTGGCAGCTTTTAAGATGTAGAATTGATGTTTCAAAACAAGACAGCTCACGCTGCCAACAAGTTGGCAGACTTTAAAAAATAGAATGGAAGTCTAGATGTAGAAAAGCTCATGCTGCCAACAAGTTGGCAGCTTATAAGATGCTGAATTGATGTCTCAAGATAAGACAGCTCATACTGCCAACAAGTTGGCAGCTTATAAGATGTAGAATTGATATCACAAGCTAAGACAGCTCATGCTGCCAACAAGTTGGCAGTTTATAAGATATAGAATTGATGTCACAAGATAAGACAGCTCATGCTGCCAACAAGTTGGCACTTTAAAAAATAGAATGGAAGTCTAGATGTAGAAAAGGTCATGCTGCCAACAAGTTGGCAGCTTATAAGGTTTAGAATTGATGTCACAAGATAAGACAGCTCATGCTGCCAACAAGTTGGCAGCTTATAAGATGTAGAATTGATGTCACAAGATAAGACAGCTCATGCTGCCAACAAGTTGGCAGCTTATAAGATTTAGAATTGATGTCACAAGATAAGACAGCTCATGCTGCCAACAAGTTGGCAGCTTATAAGATGTAGAATTGATGTCACAAGATAAGACAGCTCATGCTGCCAACAAGTTGGCAGCTTATAAGATGTAGAATTGATGTCACAAGCTAAGACAGCTCATGCTGCCAACAAGTTGGCAGCTTTTAAGATGTAGAATTGATGTTTCAAAATAAGACAGCTCACGCTGCCAACAAGTTGGCAGACTTTAAAAAATAGAATGGAAGTCTAGATGTAGAAAAGCTCATGCTGCCAACAAGTTGGCAGCTTATAAGGTTTAGAATTGATGTCACAAGATAAGACAGCTCATGCTGCCAACAAGTTGGCAGCTTATAAGATGTAGAATTGATGTCACAAGATAAGACAGCTCATGCTGCCAACAAGTTGGCAGCTTATAAGATGTAGAATTGATGTCACAAGATAAGACAGCTCATGCTGCCAACAAGTTGGCAGCTTATAAGATGTAGAATTGATGTCACAAGATAAGACAGCTCATGCTGCCAACAAGTTGGCAGCTTATAAGATGTAGAATTGATGTCACAAGATAAGACAGCTCATGCTGCCAACAAGTTGGCAGCTTATAAGATGTAGAATTGATGTCACAAGATAAGACAGCTCATGCTGCCAACAAGTTGGCAGCTTATAAGATGTAGAATTGATGTCACAAGATAAGACAGCTCATGCTGCCAACAAGTTGGCAGCTTATAAGATGTAGAATTGATGTCACAAGATAAGACAGCTCATGCTGCCAACAAGTTGGCAGCTTATAAGATGTAGAATTGATGTCACAAGATAAGACAGCTCATGCTGCCAACAAGTTGGCAGCTTATAAGATGTAGAATTGATGTCACAAGATAATACAGCTCATGCTGCCAACAAGTTGGCAGCTTATAAGATGTAAAATTGACGTCACAAGATAAGACAGCTCATGCTGCCAACAAGTTGGCAGCTTATAAAATGTAGAATTGACGTCACAAGATAAGACAGCTCATGCTGCCAACAAGTTGGCAACTTATAAGATGTAGAATGGATATCACAAGCTAAGACAGCTCACGCTGCCAACAAGTTGGCAGACTTTAAAAAACAGAATGGAAGTCTAGATGTAGAAAAGCTCATGCTGCCAACAAGTTGGCAGCTTATAACATGCAGAATTGATGTTTCAAGACAAGACAGCTCATGCTGCCAATAAGTTGGCAGCTTATAAGATGCAGAATTGATGCCTTAAGATAAGACAGCTCATGCTGCCAACAAGTTGGCAGCCTTTAGATTGCAGAATGAAAGTTTAGATGTAGAAAAGCTCATGCTGCCAACAAGTTGGCAGCTTATAACATGCAGAATTGTGGTCTAGAAGAGATTAGTGATTTCATAGAGGTCGTTTAGAGAAGTTGGTTTAATAATAAGAGATTCACAAAGAAAAATCGTTTATTTTCGAATTAATTATAATCTAAGTAAAGCATTTATAATGGAATATATTTAAATTTACTCTTTTTAATTTCTATTATGTACAAAAAAAATGGATAGTTATTTAATCGAGATATTAACTACATAAATCTTAATATTAATCCTAAAAAATATGTTGAACTTGATAAATTATTGCGAATAAATTAAGAGCGGTTACGTAAAAAAAAGTTAAGTTGATCAACAAAATGATAAAGCGAAAATTTCCAAGTTCCTCGCAAAAAAGTATATGGTAATGGAATATTCCTACCTATTTAGCCAGTCTGATCCTTGTATCAAGGGAAATCAAAACCTTAGAGAAGAGAAAAACCGCAAAACACTCAATAAAAGAATACAAACGTATTAAAAAATATATATAAACAATACAGACAAAATTATAACTATGCGGAAATAGCCATTATTATTATTGAATTGATTTCTTTTTAGTTTTCTTGTTAAAAATGAGTTGGGATGCTTATTATTTATTTAGTAGACGGGGAAAACCTTCCTCTTCCGGTGAGTTTGGACCTTAAAATAACAAAATAAATGCGTTAAGATTGAAAATGGGATAAACAAATTTCTTTTTTAAATATAAAAATTTTACCTCCTTAAATCCGCAAAATCTCTATTATACCCGTGACGACATTGACCTAGCTCAGCTTCAAGCTTCTGAAAACGAAAATTACGTCATAATTAAAATGAGCTATTCTAAAATGTATTAAAAGAAAATGAATGACTCAACACACATCCAAGAAATTAAATTATAAAGACAAATTTACACCAAAATTAAACCAATTACACCAAAGAGTTCTTTCATGATCTAATTTATTTGAAAATCGAAAGCTTGCACCATGAAGCGTTTTTTCTTATTACCTTGATGTTGCGTCCCCCACGGACGTTGCGACTTTACCGACGATTGTCGGTGAGCAAACTGTACATTTGACACGTCCACATTGTTCGCAGAGAAACCGAGACAACTGCAAAGCAAACCACCATGCAGCATGCTAACAAATTAAACGATAACACAAGAAAAAAAAATCTAATAATACATCAATAATTGAATAATTGAAATTGTGGGGAAACTAAAACCTTTATCTAACTAAACCCAGAGTGACGAAATAATAAGATTTATCTACGATACACAATTTCTACTCTAAGTTAAATTAAAAGAAACTTACTCCAACTTTTCGGATTATATCACCAACGATATTCAAAGCTAAAATTCTTGAAGATGGGGAAAGAGATGCATCAATCACGTTTGCTTCACCTAAACACACAAAAAATTATCGTAACTATACGAAAATAAGTATTGTTTAATAACAATTAGTTGAAAACATCACAAGGAATACAAAAAAATTTATATATAAAAATTCAAGAATCATCATGTGGCTTTAAATCGACCCAAAAAACACGTTCAAAATAAAAAGAAAGTTAAAGTTTCGATGTGACGTCATGTTTTGTGACGTACATATAATTACGGATGAAGCACTCTTGTTTTTATTAGGCTTTCGATGCATAATTACCTGTCGTTAGATAGACTGTGTATTAATACTAGACCTAACAATAGACCGAAAACTAGAAACATTCGGATTTAGCTCCACGTCTCTCAAGACGGGTAAACCCGAATGATTCTAGTTCTAGGTCTTCCTGTCAACCTCAATTTTGACATATTCGTAATCTTCATTAAAAAACCTTTAAAATGAGTACAAACACGACATATTTATCTTCAATATTAATGAAGTTATGGTCAACTTCCGGTTAGAAATGTCAACGTCAATTTTGACATATTTGTAAAATTAAGGTTGGTATTAATATTTAAAAATTAAATTGCTATCTTCGGGTTTAATGTTTTTTATTCTAATTTTTTTGTTTTTTGAGGTTAATGCGTCATGTTTGGACTCATTTTAAACGTTATTTTATAAAGATTACGAATATAATAACTATAATATATTAATAATATTTGAGTTAGCTTAATATATAACAACTAATATATTAACCTAACTCAAAGTGGAATTTCTACACAAAATTCTGAAATAAATCAGTAAATTAGGTGGATCCGAATGTTACGTTTAAAGATAAAAAAGATATGTCGCATTTGGGTGACAAAGAATCGAGTGTTGTAGCAGCAATTTTTAAATCTGTAATGGAAGGGACACAGAAAGATATCACTGAACAGAAGAATAGTTTCAGTAATTAGTCTTCAGCCAGTAGTATTGTAATCTCCAAGCACTTGGTAGTGTTTTGGCAGCAGTATATAATCTTCAGAAAGCATTAAATAGTCTTTGCCAACAATATCTAACTTTCTCCAAGCAATTAGTGATCTTTCCAAAAATATTTTACATTCTGAAAGTAGTTAATAGTCTTTTGGAAACAGTATCTTGTCTTTCCAAGTAGATAATAGTTTCTTGCAGTAATATTTAGTCTTGTCCACGCAGGTCCTAATTGTTTCTAGTAGTATATAGCGCTCTGAAAGCAGTAAGTAGTCTTATGGAAGCAGTATCTCATCTTTCCAATCAGTTTGTAGCTGTTTGTTAGCACTATCTACTCTTCTCCAATCAGATTGTAATCTTTTCCACCAGTATCTAGCATTTTGGAAACAGTAGGTATCTTTTTTGGAGAGGATATCTCTTCTTTCCAAGCAGTTATTAGTCTTTTCCAGTAGTATCTAACATCCTGGAAGCATTAGGTAGCTTTTTGGAAAGCATATCTCTTTTCCAAACAATTATTAAAGTCTTTGAAAGCAATAAGTAGTCTTGGAAGCAGTATTTTACCTGTTCAAGTAGGTCAAAACCTATTTTGAAAACAGTATCTAGTCTTTTCCAAGTAAGTTGTTGTCTTATTCTGCAGTATCTAGCATTTTAGAAGCAGTAGGTAACTTTTTGAAATAGTATTTCCTCTTTCCAAGGTGTTTTTAGTCTTTTCTAGCAGTATTTAATCTTCTGATAGCAATAATTAGTCTTTTGCCAACAATATCTAGTTCTCTCCAAGCAATTAATAGTTTTTCCAACAATATTTAGCATTCTGAAAGTAGTTAATAGTCTTTTGGAAACAGTATCTTATCTTTACAAGCAGATAATAGTTTCTTTCAGCAATATTTAGTTTTCTCCAAGCAGGTCTTAATCATTCCTTATAGTATACAGGTGTCCCGAAACTCAAATTCAAGCGGGCACTGGGTGAGAGGCCAACCCATACCTGTTCTGGTAAAAATAAGAAAAAAAGAATGCATGTTACTTAGTTAAGTGCTATTTGACATATTTTTGAAAATCTGCACATCTTCTAACAAAGTTGTTAAATTATTTTGGAGGAAATACAAATAGCATACGAAAGTATGAATTTTCTAAATTACATGTTTTTTTGCAGAAAAACAGGCAATATTTTTTTTATGTAAACAAAAATGGCAAGTGTTGTGCTATTTTAGAAACTTGACTAATCAGGCCATCTTTTAAAATTACTTGCCAAGGGTTCTGTACTATTTTTTTTTTAGAAATTCTATGTCAAACTTAGTAGACATAAATCTTTCAACCTAAAACTAACCACTTTTGTTGTCTGATTTGTGACTTCTACAGTAGCATGGTTAATCATTATTAAAAAAATCACTATTTAATCGCGAACATTTCTGACCTTAGTACCTAAAGATATGACTCTATGGGAACGATTTTTAACATTTTCAAAGATATGTCTATTACCACTTAGCTAAGAGACATGGAATTTTTTTTCTTATTTTTCCCAGAACAGGTATGGGTTGGCCTCTCACCCAGTATCCGTTTGACGTTGAGTTTCGGGACAGCCTGTATAATCTTCTGAAAGCATTAAATACTTTTTGCCAACAATATCTAGCTTTCCCCAAGAAATTAGTAGTTTTTCCATCAATATTAAGCATTCTGAAAATAGTTAATAGTCTTTTGGAAATAGTATCTTGTTTTTCCAAGCAGATAATAGTTTCTTCCAGCAATATTTAGACTTCTCCAAGCAGGTCCTAATCTTTTCTAGTAGAATATAGCGCTCTGAAAGCAGTAGTCTTATGGAAGTAATATCTCGTCTTTCCAATCAGTTTGTAGTTGTTTGTTAGCACTATCTAGTCTTCTCTAAGCAGATTGTATAATTCTTGATCTTTTCCAGCTAGTTATTAGTCTATTCCAGCAGTATCTAACATTCTGGAAACATTAGATAGCTTTTTGGAAAGCATATCTCTTTTCCAAACAATTATTAAAGTCTTTGAAAGCAATAAGTAGTCTTGGAAACAATATCTAGTCTTTTCCAAGTAATGTTGTAACGCAATAAAACTATGTGTTTTTTTAGAAGATGGATGTTTTTTATTTTAACCTCTACCGGTTTCAATTTCTAGTTGCAATCATCTTCAGGAGCTAGCCACGTCAATAAATAATATTCTCAAAGACATAATCTTTTTTGTATGTAATGGTATTGTCACTTTTTTTTGTTTCGTTTCTTCTGGATGTCTTATTTTGTGGTCGATTCTTTAATGTTGTTAATTTAGTTCGGCCATTATTGTTTTAGCCATGTGTTCTTTTTGAGGTTATGATGAATAAGACATCCAGAAATTATAATAATTTTTTTTCCAAGTAAGTTGTTGTCTTTTTCCGCAGTATGTAGCATTTTAGAAACAGTAGGCAACTTTTTGAAATAGTATTTCCTCTTTCCAAGCAATTTTTAGTCTTTTTCTAGCAGGATTTAATCTTCTGAAAGCATTAAATAGTCTTTCCAACAACATTTAGCATTCTGAAAATAGTTAATAGTCTTTTGGAAACAGTATCTTGTCTTTCCAAGCAAATAATAGTTTCTCCCAGCAATATTTAGTCTTCTCCAAGCAGATCCTAATCTTTTCTAGTAGTATATAGCACTCTGAAAGCAGCAAGTAGTCTTATGAAGCAGTATCTCATCTTTCCAATCAGTTTGTAGTTGTTTGTTAGCACTATTTAGTCTTCTCCAAGCAGATCCTAATCTTTTCTAGTAGTATATAGCACTCTGAAAGCAGCAAGTAGTCTTATGGAAGCAGTATCTCGTCTTTCCAATCAGTTTGTAGTTGTTTGTTAGCACTATCTAGTCTTCTCCAAGCAGATTGTAATCTTTTCCACCAGTATCTAGCATTTTGGAAACAGTAGGTACCTTTTTTGAAGAGGATATCTCTACTTTCTAAGTAGTTGTTAGACTATTCCAGCAGTATCTAACATTCTGGAAGCAGTAGGTACCTTTTTGGAAAGCATATGTCATTTCCAAACAATTATTCGTGTCTTTGAAAGCAATAAGTAGTCTTGGAAGCAGTATTCCGCCTCTCCAAGTAGGCCAAAACCTTTAACAGCAGTGTTTAGCGTTCTGGAAGCAATAGGTATTATTTTGAAAACAGTATCTAGTCTTTTCCAAGTAAGTTGTAGTCTTTTTCTGCAGTATTTAGCATTTTAGAAGCAGTAGGTAACTTTTTGAAATAGTATTTCCTCTTTCCAAGCAGTTTTTAGTCTTTTTCTAGCAGTATTTAATCTTCTGATAGCAATAATTAGTCTTTTGCCAACAGTATCTAGCTTTCTTCAAGCGATTAGTAGTCTTTCCAACAATATTTAACATTCTGTAAGTAGTTAATAGTCTTTTGGAAACAGTATCTTGTCTTTCCAAGCAGATAATAGTTTCTCCCAGCAATATTTAGTCTTCTCCAAGCAGATCCTAATCTTTTCTAGTAGTATATAGCACTCTGAAAGCAGCAAGTAGTCTTATGGAAGCAGTATCGCCTTTCCAATCAGTTTGTAGTTGTTTGTTAGCACTATCTAGTCTTTTCAAAGCAGATTGTAATTTTTTCCACCAGTACATAGCATTTTAGAAGCGGTAGGTAACTTTTTGAAATAGTATTTCCTCTTTCTAAACAGTTTTTAGTCTTTTTCTAGCATTATTTAATCTTCTAATAGCAATAATTAGTTTTTTGCCAATAGTATCTACCTTTCTACAAGCAATTAGTAGTCTTTCCAACAATATTTAGCATTTTGAAAATAGTTAATAGTCTTTTGGAAACAGTATTTTGTCTTTCCAAGCAGATAATAGTTTCTCCCAGCAATATTAGTCTTCTCCAAGCAGATCCTAATCTTTTCTAGTAGTATATAGCGCTCTGAAAGCATTAAGTAGTCTTATGGGAGCAGTATTTCGTCTTTCCAATCAGTTTGTAGTTGTTTGTTAACACTATCTAGTGTCTCCAAGCAGATTGTAATCTTTTCCACCAGTATCTAACATTCTGGAAGCAGTAGGTAACTTTTTGGAAAGCATATCTCTTTTCCAAACAATTATTAAAGTCTTTGAAAGCAAAAACCAAGCCTGCCCAAGTAGGTTAAAACCTTTAACAGCAGTGTTAGCGTTTTGGAAGCAATAAGTATTATTTTGAAAACAGTATCTAATCTTTTCCAAGTAAGTTGTGGTCTCTTTCTGCAATATCCTGTATTTTAGAAGCAGTAGGTAACTTTTTGAAATAGTATTTCCTCTTTCTAAACAGTTTTTAGTCTTTTTCTAGCAATATTTAATCTTCTAATAGCAATAATTAGTCTTTTGCCAACAGTATCTACCTTTCTACAAGCAATTAGTAGTCTTTCCAACAATATTTAACATTCTGAAAGTAGTTAATAGTCTTTTGGAAACAGTATTTTGTCTTCCCAAGCAGATAGTAGTTTCTCCCAGCAACATTAAGTCTTCTCCAAGCAGGTCTTAATCTTTTCTAGTAGTATATAGCGCTCTGAAAGCAGTAGGTAGTCTTATGGAAGCAGTATCTCGTCTTTCCAATCAGTTTTTAGTTGTTTGTTAGCACTATCTAATCTTCTATAAGCAGATTTTAATCTTTTCTACCAGTATCTAGCATTTTAGAAGCAGTAGGTACGTTTTTTAGAAAGCATATCTCTTCTTTCTAAGTAGTTATTAGTCTTTTCCAACAGTATCTAACATTCTGGAAGCAGTAGGTAGCTTTTTGGAAAGCATATTTCTTTTCCAAACAATTGTTACAATTTTTGAAAGCAGTAAGTATTCTTGGAAGCAGTATTCCGCCTGTCCAAGTAGGTCAAAACCTTTAACAATTGTGTTTAGCGTTCTGGAAGCAATAAGTATTATTTTGAAAACAGTATCTAGTCTTTTCCAAGTAAGTTGTGGTCTTTTCCTGCAGTATCTAGCATTTTAGAAGCAGTAGGTAACTTTTTGAAATAGTATTTCCTCATTCCAAGCAGTTTTTAGTCTTTTACTAGCAACATTTAATCTTCTGATAGCAATAGTGCGTCTAAAACCTAAGAAACAACAGTATTTCACCCGAAAACATGCGTTTTAACCAAATGTGCTGCAAAAATATGATGATGTCACAAAAAAGCGAAACTTTAAAGTGATTTTTCGTTAAATTTTACATTTTTTGTCGATTTTTAAGCGACACAATGATTCTTGAATTATACCATATAACCCAAAAACTTTAAATTACAACTTTATTTAAAAAAATTTTTTTTTTGAGGTTAAGTACAATTTACTAATTAAAAAAATTACTTTTTAGCACAAAATTTTGAGCTTTGTTACTATTTTTATCTTACTTAATAAATCAATTAAGTACACAAC
>NW_019280898.1:0-64487 GCF_000648695.1 Onthophagus taurus
AGATCGCAATAACATTAATTTTAAAATATCTCAATTAGAAGCAAAGAAAAATCAGGTAAAAATTAAAATATATACAGGATGTTTCACTTAAAATTCCTAGGCCATGTATCTCTAGAATGGGTTGAGATGTTGCAATTTTGTAACAAGTTGCTAGAGTTCGTAGATGACTTCGGTTCTTAAGTATTGTTATTTTTCTTAGTGCAAATATTACATAGTTGCGATAGTTTTTTTGCTTTATTAGTTGCAGCTGCTGGTGTCTTGCCCTTCAGTCTATGTTCTATGTAGCAGCCTGCACATCCACGTCTAGTAAGTTTTTCATCTTTTCTATCCAGTAGTGTAAGGAAATGCTTCTTAGGGACAGTCAGCGGAATTACTCCTTGTGAAGTATCTGTAATTGAGCTACTCTCCGGCATAGCTGATGCCGGTAACCTTTATGCCGAATAGGTTTTTCACAATATCTGTTTGTGCCTGCAAAAGATTACATTTCATCTCCAAAAAGCATATCGAACGCAATTTTTTGTACCATCTCAGACTCTTGCGAACTAGTGAATAGCATATTGGGCTTCTGACGTTCATTTCACCCCTTGCACATCTGCATTGTTCATCTACGTGGCATGTAGATATCATGAGGACGTCCCTTTTGTCCTTCCATTTTAGGATAGTGACTTGGTTTTTTTGAGCAGCAATTTGCTCTCCTCTCTTCAGTTTCTTGTTTTAACCAATAAAGGCATGTCTTTACGGTTTTTTCCAAAGTCCTACAAAGATCAGTTTTAGGTTGAAGCAAGTAGTTAGCTAATGGTATACTTGTGTACCCATTATCTGCAACAATCATTCATTCTTCCAAAAGTTCTTTACACAGCTCGACAACAACGCTTCCAGGTTTATCTAGGTTAAAAATTTGGGGATCCTGGCCAATATAAACTTGTAGCCTTGTAAATCTTTACCCCGTACTTATGGGTTTTGTTTGGATTACACTGACGAATTAGTAGACGCCCTTCAAAAGGAACCATCGATTCATCCACAACTATGCTGTCTTTCGGTTAAAGGAGTTTTCTGCAATTTCTCAATACCATATCTATAACTGGTGTGACCTTCTACAAACGATCATAGGACATTTGTATGTTATGCATCAACGGATGATAAAAAATCGGGTCGAACTAAATGTGATTTTTATCATGCGGAGTTTGAAAGATTGAGATACTTGATTAAGCAAAAGTCTTTACAAGTAATGCTGAGCAGTCAGTGCGCTCTGATGCTCGTAGCTTCTGGAATTATATAAGGCATAAAACTATGAGTACACGACTCCCTGGTGAAATGGTTTCCTGAAAATCAAACCACGTATGCAATTTATTGGACAATCCTCAATCCCAAATAATCACTATGCTCTTCCTCGGTTATATTGTCCTCTCCATTCGATGAGTTTGACTCAGTATTTTCAAAATCACTCTCTTCTAATATTCTTTTCAATTCTTCGTCCGTATATTTACCTTTCCGTCTCATTGTTGCTCAAAATCTTATCAAAAGTATGTTACTTGAATAATACTGTCTGTAAAAAGGTTATTGCGACAGAAAATGAATTATGAAAGCTAAACATTTTCGCAGCCCACATGTAATCTGTGGACTCACAAGGCGATTTATTGTAGATTTTGTTTTAGGGGGTCCATATATGGGCTGTCAAAAAAAAACACCTTTTAGCTATTTATATACAGGTGTGTTAAATGTCTGGAATATAGCCAATAACTACGCCATTTGTGGTTTTAAAGAAAAATGTTTCAAATAAAAGTTTCTTTATTAATTGTGACACATTTGTTGGCGATATTTACTTGTTTACATTGTTTTTTGTTTCGTTGCTATGGCAACCAACATTGTTATTTTAAATGGGATGCATATGTTAGTTTTNCAAATATTTTAATAACTTGTTGCAACAATTTGGTTTCTTTGGATTTACATTTTTTAGATGGCAAAATTAGAAATTTTGATTCTTCAGTTTTACCACCCCCACCTTTACAGAATAGCGTTTTAATCCCGGTTCATTGGAAAATATCTGAAGAAAAACGAGAGATTAAGTGGTAAATACAAATTTATTTCAAATTGGACTCATTAATTTACTTTTTTTTTACAGCGAAGTAAGTGAATGGGATGAGAACTTATCTGAACATATAAAATCTTTAGAATTTATTTTAAATAAAGATTTAATTAAGCCTGAAGATCGCAATAACATTAATTTTAAAATATCTCAATTAGAAGCAAAGAAAAATCAGGTAAAAATTAAAATATATACAGGATGTTTCACTTAAAATTTCCAAGCCAAGTATCTCTGGATTGGGTTGAGATATAACTTAAATAAATCTAAATAACTTCGGTTCTTAAGTATTGTTATTTTTCACTGTAGCCCCATATCAGCCCCATATATGGGCTGTGAACGGGAAGTACCACCATTCCAGAGCCCATATGTGGACTCTTCATCGATACAATTTTGAGGAGCTTTAGAGCTGTGGTCGTTGAAAGAACGTCATTTATTTGGACTTCACAGGACAGACCATAAAAAACACAAAAAGTGCTTTGACATGGAAAAAAATCTTGTTTATTTATTGAACAAAAGAAAACAATTATTACTAAATATTCTTATGAACCCTTTGGAAACATTCTAAACTAAACAATAGAGCTTAGTGCAAATATTACATATTTGCGATAGTTTTTTTGCTTTACTAGTTGCAGCTGCTGGTGTCTTGCCCTTCAGTCTATGTTCTATGTAGCAGCCTGCACATCCACGTCTAGTAAGTTTTTCATCTTTTCTATCCAGTAGTGTAAGGAAATGCTTCTTAGGGACAGTCAGCGGAATTACTCCTTGTGAAGTATCTGTAATTGAGCTACTCTCCGGCATAGCTGATGCCGGTAACCTTTATGCCGAATAGGTTTTTCACAATATCTGTTTGTGCCTGCAAAAGATTACATTTCATCTCCAAAAAGCATATCGAACGCAATTTTTTGTACCATCTCAGACTCTTGCGAACTAGTGAATAGCATATTGGGCTTCTGACGTTCATTTCACCCCTTGCACATCTGCATTGTTCATCTACGTGGCATGTAGATATCATGAGGACGTCCCTTTTGTCCTTCCATTTTAGGATAGTGACTTGGTTTTTTTGAGCAGCAATTTGCTCTCCTCTCTTCAGTTTCTTGTTTTAACCAATAAAGGCATGTCTTTACGGTTTTTTCCAAAGTCCTACAAAGATCAGTTTTAGGTTGAAGCAAGTAGTTAGCTAATGGTATACTTGTGTACCCATTATCTGCAACAATCATTCATTCTTCCAAAAGTTCTTTACACAGCTCGACAACAACGCTTCCAGGTTTATCTAGGTTAAAAATTTGGGGATCCTGGCCAATATAAACTTGTAGCCTTGTAAATCTTTACCCCGTACTTATGGGTTTTGTTTGGATTACACTGACGAATTAGTAGACGCCCTTCAAAAGGAACCATCGATTCATCCACAACTATGCTGTCTTTCGGTTAAAGGAGTTTTCTGCAATTTCTCAATACCATATCTATAACTGGTGTGACCTTCTACAAACGATCATAGGACATTTGTATGTTATGCATCAACGGATGATAAAAAATCGGGTCGAACTAAATGTGATTTTTATCATGCGGAGTTTGAAAGATTGAGATACTTGATTAAGCAAAAGTCTTTACAAGTAATGCTGAGCAGTCAGTGCGCTCTGATGCTCGTAGCTTCTGGAATTATATAAGGCATAAAACTATGACTGCACGACTCCCTGGTGAAATGGCTTTGGTTTCCTGAAAATCCAACCACGTAATTTATTGGACAATCCTCAATCCCAAATAATCACTATGCTCTTCCTCGGTTATATTGTCCTCTCCATTCGATGAGTTTGACTCAGTATTTTCAAAATCACTCTCTTCTAATATTCTTTTCAATTCTTCGTCCGTATATTTACCTTTCCGTCTCATTGTTGCTCAAAATCTTATCAAAAGTATGTTACTTGAATAATACTGTCTGTAAAAAGGTTATTGCGACAGAAAATGAATTATGAAAGCTAAACATTTTCGCAGCCCACATGTAATCTGTGGACTCACAAGGCGATTTATTGTAGATTTTGTTTTAGGAGGTCCATATATTATGGGCTGTCAAAAAAACACCTTTTAGCTATTTATGTATATTTTATAACATTCTCATTCTCTAGCTTGGACTGTTAACCTGTTAAGAACTGAAGTCATTTGCGTACTCTAACAATAACTTCTTACAAAACTAAAATATCTCAACCCATTCTAGAGATACTTAGCTTGGTAGTTTTAAGTGAAACATCCTGTATATTGAAATCAATAATCGTTTTAAATTAACCAGATGAGAAGAGCTGTAGCTGAAGGAGCCCCTTATTTAGCACTAGATTTACCTAATATATCAGAACTTCAACTTTCCCCCAATTTACCAATTCCAGATCAAAAGAAAATCCAGAGAATAGTCCAAAAATCTTATCGTTTACTCTCAGCAGCAAGTCAACGTTCAATAATTTTTTCATCTTCGTCACCATCATCTTCAAGTAGATCAAAAAGTCGAAGTAGTATAATAGAATTTGATTAAAATAAAAATTTAGATTAAAAAAAATATTTTTTTTCAAAAATCCCGCCTTTTTTGTAATTAAAATTTAAAGCATGCGCAGTGAGTGCCATCTATAATCAGGTGATTGTATCTAGCGCGAAAATAACATAACCTATAAAAATATCTCCCGCGATTTTTAGGTGTTGCCCGCCACAATTACGTCTTTTTAGCGCGAGAAACGCGCATTTTTTATTTATACAAGTGCTGTGTGCGTGAGTTCCGGGCGAGCAAATCAATTTCCGGAATGGTACCTCACGATAAAGAATCGGAACTCTCGTTCGATTTCCAAGTACTCAAAGAAAAATTGAACTTGGAGCAGAAGGTCGCCGATCAAGCTTGGGAAAGTTATCAACAAATTCGTTCTCGTATCAGCTTAGAGGTAAAAATAACGTTTTCGAATGTAGCATAAAAAATAACCTTAAAAAATGTTTAGGGTGATCAGGCGAATTGGTTGGGTTGTGCTATATTTGTAGCTTGTCGCAATACAAAAATCCCACAAGAACATTGTGTTAGTTTAACAAGTTTACTTCGTTATAGTAACTTAAGGTAAATAAAAAAAATTAGATCATTTTTGATTAATCACAATTTATTTTGAAGTTTGGTACAATTCTTCGATAAGATTAAAAAGTGGGCGGAAATGACGAAATTGAACGAAGATTTTCGACAGAAGATTGCTTTATTAGAATCCAAAGTGAATATTACTTTTAACACGTTCCATTCGCAGTACGCATCAGGTTTTATTAAAATTTTTAATGTACCCGTTGAAACGGAAAGTAGACATAATAGGAATCGAAAACAGAGGTGAGATGTTTTTTGTTGAATTGATATATTTATACTGAATTATATATACCTATATTTAAACATTAATATGCTTTATATTACAGTTTATGTATGCTTTGATGTCGTTTTAATCCTTTAACACATGTTGTTTTGATATTTTACTCTTAAAACTCTAAGTTTAATTAATAAGTTTTATATGGATTGGTAAGAAATCTATCTTCATTTTTATATGAAGTTAGAAGGTTTAATTGCAACAAATATGGGTATTCTTAAATTTAAACATTCTTGTAAAATGTAATGTAACATATATGAGAGCTCAAATTTAATTAATCAACAATCCAAACAAATGCAAGAAAGGCACTATAATAGTAGAAGAATTTATATGCCTCAAAAGCTAAATGTACAAAACATGTTAATTGAAAATTTCAGTTCTGATACAGGTGATTTGTTTATAATGATAATAATATTTATTCATACCAAACCAATTGGTATACAGTCGTCTAGTTCTAGAGCTATACAGGATCTGTCATGACAAGCTGACTCTACTGGGTGTCCCTCAGAAGTGGCTCACCTCCACATTTTTTTTATTATTAGTGATATAAGAAAACCATTTGGAATGCATAATTAGGCCGTTAAAACGGATTATTACGACATGAAATCATTCTCTTTGTACTTCCGGTTATACCGGATGTGAGTACTAATTTCGTTATTTTTTTAAATCTATAATTTTTTTTTCTTGAGTTGGGTAGGCAGCATAATTTCACATAACTTTTACTTGAAAAAGTTTTCACGATCAATTATAATTTAAAAAAAAAAAATTATTTTCGTTATTTTTTAACGTTTTAGTACCTTCGGAAAATATATTACAACTTTTGACGCATAGTAGCTAGGTTAATAGTAGAAACTACGCTATGTCCCCCTTGATTTGCTATTTCTCAAGCAGTGATCACTGCTACGCTTTAATCAGTGGTTCTTTTTTAATAATGGTGTAAATTAACAGTTGTATTAAATTAGTTTTAAAGGAAAACCTTCTAGGTCACCTGACCTCAAACCTTTAGATTCTTTTTTATGGGGCAAAATCAAAAATGAGGTGTATAATACACCTGTAAGGTCTCGTGAGGCATTAGAAAATAAATCGAGTTAGAAATTGTATTACTCAAATATCTCCACAGGAATAAAGTCGAGTTGTTAGATCGACAATGCGCAAGATACAATTATGTCAAAAACGAGGCGGAGGGCATTTTGAAAATTTAGAAAATTAGTTTTTTTGAGCTTATAATTGAATTAAATTTAATTGTTTATTCGCGTTTTTCTTTTAAAACTAATTTAATACAACTGTTAACTTACACCATTATTAAAAAAGAACCACTGACTAAAGCATAGCAGTGATCACTACATGAAAAACAGTAAATCAAGAGGATCATAGCGTAATTTATACTATTAACCAAGCTACTATGCGTCAAAAGTTGTAATACATTTTCCGAAGTTAGTACCTTCGGAAAACTAACGTTAAAAAATAAGGAAAATAATTTTTATTTCAAAAATTAATAGCGATCGTGAAAATTTTTTCAAGTAAAAGTTATGTGAAATTATACTGTCTACCCAACTGAAGAAAAAAAAATTGTAGATTTAAAAAAATAGCGAAACTAGTACACACATCCGGTATAACCGGAAGTACAAAGAGAATGATTTCATGTCGTAATAATCCTTTTTAACGGCCTAATTATGCATTCCAAATGGTTTTCTTATATCACCAATAATACAAAAAAATATGGGGGTGAGCCACTTTTGAGGGACACCCAGTATATGTACAGGGTGTCCAAATTTCGATGGGTTTGCAGGGTATCTCAGTTATTATGAAAGATAGAAAGTTGCGGCTTTCGCGAACCTGAGCTACTTTTTTGTGAAACTTATAATGGCGCAAACCAAATTTTCATAGCCCTCTTTGTTTTTGATATACAGGGAGTGTTTCAAATTTTACGATTTTCAGACACCTCCTGTGTCTCGGCTATCCGGAAACTTAGTAAAAAAGTAAAAACGGGTTCTAATAGATTTTTTCACGTGGAATCACGTGGAATGACAAGTTTCACAAAAAAGTAGCTCAGGTTCGCGAAAGCCGCAACATTCTATCTTTCATAACAACTGAGATACCCTGCAAACCCATCGAAATTTGGACACCCTGTACAAAAATGTTAATAGAAAATTTAACTTTTCCTTTGAAAATTTCAGTTCTGATACAGGTGATTCGTTTATAATAATAATAATATTTATTCATACCAAACCAACTGGTATACAGTGATCTAGCTCTAGACCTATACAGGGTCTGCCACGACAAGCTGACTCTATATGTATGTGGCAAACTGCTGGCACTATTTTTCTGAAAATTTGCGTATAGCGTTTATCCAAGATGCTCGTTTCAGCTAAAATATTTTCAGTTTTCTCCAACTTCCGGTTATACCGAAAATGGACCAAAACTTCGTTATTTTAAATGGAATGTACCAATTTTTATTGAATTTTAAAGATCCCCGCCAAAGTTTAATATACAGGCTGTTTCATAATAAACAGGATGTCCCATTAACTAGAGTGGGCAAGACAAATAGCTGGAAATTATTATGAAGTTCGTAATTGGACCGCTAGGGGGCGTAACTGCCATAGAGAAGCATAAAATTCCCGCTATCTCAGAAAGTTAGACGATGAGCTATAACTTTGACATCATTTAGTAGCTTGGATAATACCGCATTGCTTTTGTTTCGCGATATTTCTCATATCTGTTATAATAAGGGAGGGGCAGGCCAATGCGTTTTCAGATGTTTACATTCAAATATCTGCTGGACCATTCTACCGATTTGAATATTTTTGGTCTTGTTTGAAAGAGCATTTTATACTCTTTTAAAAGATATTTTCAGTAAGACCGTTTGATTTAAAACAAATAAGCTAGAGGGCGTTATCTGCTGCGATTACATATGTTTGTGTTTAAAAAAAAACTTAAATGGAACGGTACTGTTTACTTCACAGACCCTCAGTCACCATAGAGTTTGCTAAATATTAGTGAAAACCGCATCTCGATATCTCCATCCATTCTCGAATTATAGAAGAAAATGTTAAAAACTCGAGTGCCATCAGTTACCTCATCGAGAAAAACAAATCACATAACAACGGTAACTGTAAACATGTCATTTACTAACGCAGAAGCGTATGATGATTTATTTTCAATGATGTTTCGAATATGATGCAACTGCATGGCAAAAGTGTGCAATGCAATTACGACAAAGAAAAACATTTTTCTCTAGAAGTGTTGGAAGATTGGCTTGGCGATTATTAATTATTATGATTCGAGCAAATCCAAACCTTATATCACAAATGCTATGGATGCATGAAGCATCTTTCAACGAGTTGTTGTAAGCTTGCATAATATGCATTCTTGGTTCGAGAAAAACCGAGTCCTGTAATCACACGAGTATAATCATATGAGTTAAATGGGTTTTGGGAGTGAGGTTCGAAAAATTATAAAATGAATTTCTCAATATTTGTATACAGGTAATTTTTTTCTGTGCGTCAAAACAGAAAAGCTTCAACGCTTATTCTCTTTCCTTGCCTTCTAATGCTCTTCCAATACCAAAACAAAAAATTGTAGCATTTGAAATCGTTTGCCTTTGGAAAAAGTTCGGCCGCAAGGCAGGTTTTTGCTCTGGATATCACTGAAGATAAAATGTACTTGTTATATCAAATCAGCCAATCTTTGATGGTTGTAAGACTTATGTCATATTTGGCACAGTTCGTGGTAATAAGTTTGAGTACTTTTATGATGTGAACGATTTTTAGATCGATACAAAGACCTTTTATGGTAAAAATAAACTAACAGTGACTGTAATACCAGACGAATATGAAAGTGAAGACGATGATTAATGACAAAAAGTGTCATTAATAAGTCAATTGTTAACTTATCAGCTACCAGAACGATAACAATGTCCTGTTAAGGCCTGCCCAACCTAGTAGTTACAACAAATTTTTTTACTAAGAATTTTAATTTTCTGTAACCTTTACTAAGTAAAGTAAGAGATCAATTTTTGCACATTCAACATTAAAGCAATACTAAAGAACCAAAATAATATGTGCTAAAATTTTAATTTTTCTACTGGACCTACAAAACATCTAACATACCAATCTAATCTTGGAGGACTTATCTTTCGAAAGGTTTTCTAGATAAAATAAGGCTTATATAAAAAGTTCGTATTGACCTGCTAATTAGGGTTATTACAGGATACTCATAAGATCGAAAAAATTGTATTTAGATCTTTTTTATTTCATAGATATATTTGTGTTGCTGTGGATGGAGTTATAATTTTGGACGATATTCATGTTAAACTTTTGGTCACTGGATCTTCTGCTGATGCCTTGATCTCTACTGTGGAAGCTTTTGATTTACGCCAAATTATTGACCAACCGACTCGGATTACTGATTTCTCTGACATTAACGTTATTATTATATCTAAAGAGCTGCCTCTTCTTATTTGTGATACTGAGGATATTATGGTTTCAGATCATTTGTTAGTCTATTAATTGTTAATTCCTTCAAGTGCTAAACCTGAGGCCAAAGTTTATTGAACGATGAGTTCAACTGTTTTACTGATGTATTTCTATCTTTATTTGACTTCTCATGCAAATATTGTGACGAAAGTGCTAAATAAAAGGACCTTACCCTGGACTACATGGAATATTAAACAAATGATTAAATTAAGGAATAATGCTTTTAATAGATATAAGAGACATAAAAATCAGGAAACTTTTCAGTATTACAAATCGCTCTAATTCTAGAGATATGTGGAAAAATCTTAAAAACATTAATGTTTTGCAATCTTCCAGTGTTGGCATGTCTCCATATTTGGCAGATCCCTATAATATTAATACATTTTTTAGTAACTATACAAGATACCTTAGTTTTCTGACATTGATCTTTTGGAGTATTACAATCATGGTACCATTATGGTAACAGAATGCGTCCTGACTTACCGACAATGGCATTTCATGAAGATTACTTGTGTTGGGTCTGATGGGATCAGCTTAGATATGATACTTTTGTGTTGTCCCCGTATTTTTGATGTACTTGGCCATCTGTACAATTTTTGTTTTACTCAATCAGTTTTTCCAGACTCATAGAAGTACAGCTATGTTACTCCCATTACCAAAGTAGTTCCATTTAATACATATAAGGATTTGAGGCCTATAACAATGCTGCCAGTGTTATCAAAGTTATTGGAAAGGCTTACGGTTGGGCAGCTTCAGTCTTATTTAGAGGCGCATTGTACTACCAACCTAAACAGTCTAGTTTTAGAAAACTGTTTAGTTGTGCTATTGCGCTTCTGGATTTGGCTGATGATGTATTCCGGGCTTTGAATCAGGGTAAATCAACTTTGTTGATATTGCTTGATTTCACCAAAGCCTTTGATATACTTAAGTTTATCCCATCTTAAAGTTTATCAGGTTGGATGTACATGCGGTTAAACTTTTTTATAACTATCTTTCTAATAGAATTCAGTCTATTAAGTTGAATTCAGGTGTTCCACAAGGGTCTATTCTTGGACCAATTTTATTTGCTATTTATACTTGCGACTTACTTTCTAAATTAAAGCATTGTTCTTACTCTATGCGGTTGATACGCAATTATATCACAGTTTTAAACCAAAACCTTCGATATGCCGTATTATTACTGACGAATTGATTCCTTTATGCATCAAAAATTATTAATCATGGTTTGAACATTAATCCTAACAAGACTCAGGGTATTATATTTACAAAGGGGGTCAATGTTAAATGTTAAAGTCAATGTTACTAGAAAATCCTTTTTTTGCGTAAAATTCAAAGTCAATCTTTGTCTCAATAATGACAGAAACTGTTTTAATGAGTTTCATACAGAATGTTTTTTATTTTGTGTTATACATAATACAATATCATGATGAGGTGATGATCTACACTGGTGCAATAGTTTATGGATAGACAATAGCACAAAAAGTGTTGTAGTGGACAAGATTTCAAAATGAGGCTACAAGTAATAATAAAATTACAATCTATTTGCAAAACTTTGTTGTATTCAAATATGAAGAGTCCAACCCCTCTTCAGATTAATTTAATCTTTGATTCTATACACTTACTAAATAGTTTCTAAAGTCAACAACATTAAAATCTAACCCCGTTTAAGATTTAATAACTTTTTTACATCATAAAAATGAATGTTTATTTAAATATGTATTTTTTTAAAAGTGTGTTAAAGGATTAATTGGTAATAAATTGTTAGCATTAATTAGTTTATAATCTTTTATCTGGTTAGAACTTGGACAAATCTGGAAGTTGCTCATGTAGTTTAATGAATTCCAGGTCCGCTTTGTGCTCAACAAAGCGTGTATTTGAATTTTGTTGGTTAATGTTTATCACCGCAAAAAGCGAAAATAAAACGTTCGATCAAAGTTTGGTAAATTCATACCAATTGTTGTACGCTTTATTCGACTTAATCTTTTCTAACGCTTTTTTGGATGAAAGAAGAGATTTATTCAACCCAAATTTTCCTGGTAAAAACATTAACCGAATTTAATCGAATATTATTATTATTGTTTTATTATTTTAGGTTTACCTCCAAATTGGATTGATACAGAATACAACCTTTTCCATACAGAACCTCCATCTATAATCGAAATTTTATATGAACACAAAGAAGATTTAACCGACGTTCAATATTGCAAAGAGTACACGTTAAAATCGATTATTAAAGGTTGGATTGATAGAAAAGTTTTAGCGGTTAGTGGGGAACATTTAACTTTGTTACATTCTTCCGTTTTTGATTTTAACTACAGCAGTTTAACTAAAGTTTACGAAAGCTTTTTATCAAATAATGGTGATTTCGATGAACGTATATTTTTAAGTAAGTTTTATTAAAACGTTACTTTTTATTATTTTTCTTTTATGTACTTATTTATTATTTGATTTTTTGATTTTATTTAGTTTATTTATTTTATTTATTTTTTTAGAGGAATATTTTAGACAAAAAACTGTTATGGAAACTTCAACAGGTAAATGTTCCTTTTATTTTATTGATGTTTCAAGTGTTGAAAGACTTTTTTAAATAATTTATTTTTTAGCCGAACATGTTTCTACTCCTATTTCTGAATCAAAAACAGTTTGTAAATCATTTACAACGCCGTTAACATGTCGACAATATCTTCAACAGGAACAAATTTCGGATAATGTAACCTCAGTTTCACAGAATATAGCAAGGCTTAAAAATATTTTGGTTGGCAGGGGAACCTCTCCTAGTAAAGATTTAATTAATATTTTCAAGTAAATGATTCAAACATTTTTTATTTACGAAAAACGTAATATTTTTTTTTAGATCATTAAATCGAGATCCAACAGATATAGTTAATAATCGAATTTTAGAACTTCAAACTAAATACATAACGCAATGTAAAGAAGAGATTGGCTCGAATACTTCTTCAACAGAAGAAATAAAAAATTTAAACGTTCGTTCCAATTTAATTGTGACTTTAGCATACAAGTTACTTGAAGATATTTTAAAACCAGAAAGAAAAAACAATGTTAATGTCGGGGTAATTTAAGCCTTTTTTAAAATTCTTTCGATTAATTCTTAATTTCTTTTTATAGCCTTTAATAGAACGATTGGAATTTATATCAAGCATATTTATATGTAGCGTGGAAATCGTGGAATTTTCTTTTAATAATTACAACGATAAATTCCCAAGGAAATTTCCATGGAGTTTAAAAGTTTTTAATGTTCCTGCTTTTCAAATGATTAAAATTATCGAAATTACAATCAGAGCAACAAGTGGACAATTGACGAGAAATGTTATTAAACATCTTATGCTTGTAAGTTAATATCTCATCTTTTTTCTTCTTTCAGTGCCATATCAGATTCCCACAATGTTAATAAATATTTGACACTGCATATTCCTGTCCAATCCACACAAGTGCTAGTAAAGACCCAATTTAAGGTTCTCAATGTCCTAGCGTCTGTGATGCCAATGTCGGTGTTAGTTTTGTACAAAACCTAATTCCTAAACCGTGTGAATACCATCTAAAGCGTTTCTATTCCTTGCATAACAATCGAGATATAAAGTTGTGCTGGAAAATGATGTTGGCGGCGTGTAGTGTCGATTTTTCTTTCATTTTGGCGATAGTTTGGCGAACAGAATCTAATTTTTTAGAGTCCAAATCTCAGCTCCATATAATAACACCTACAAGCTAATTCCATAACCTTTGAACATTTTTTGACACAATTTTAATTGTCGTTACCGAAGAATGATTTCATTCTTAGAAATATTGCGATCTGTTTCAATTCTGCACTTGATCTCGTTATCTGGATCTAGTTGTTCCGTGATATAGGATCAAACTATCTGAATTGACTAAATTGAGGAAGCATCGGCGTGCGGTTAGCGACTGAATATCATACATTTTGTCTTAGTAACATTCATTTTTAGCCCCATTTCTTGACCTGTCGCATTTACATAATCCAATATCTCTAAAGGCCTTGGATTTTGTCGCACTCCTTCATCACTCCAAGGTCTTTATTCTGTTGAAAATCATATCCGATATCCATTCCATGCTGACCTTTATCAAAAGCTTTTTCTTATTTGTTGAGCCAAAATTCTCAGAAAAAGACTGACTCTCTGAAAGCAACGCTTGGTCACGGCTTGATATTTGCAAGCAGTGGCGTAGCTTTAAATTTTCCTTTTAACCTTTCAATTCACGATATGTAAACCTCCGCCAATGACTTTCTGGTGTCGAATGTTATGAATTTCAAGAATCTGACGTAGTGTCAAATCTTTAGTTTGAACTTAAGATGGTTGCTCTTATGTCTTGCAAAAGGACTGTTTCAAATAAGGTTAACCTAAAGACAAAATTAAACAAACAAAAGGAATTATTAATTTGTTTATTATTAATTTTATAGCATTATTTTCTTAAAACTAAAGCAAATGCTCAAATTGTTTGCCGTCGGTACTAATACAAGCTCTGCATTGTCGCAGAAAAGATCTTTTTAGTAATTCTGCAAATCTCTTTGCATTTATTTCTTCTGCTGCTATATAAATATTGTGGCGCAGTTCGGCAAGATTTTCAATCGGTTTTTAATACACTGTTTCTTTAATGCAATCCTAATAAAACAATCAAGGGCCCAGAGAATGAGGTGGCCACATAATCGAACGAAGACATCCAATCCATCTTTCTGGCTATTCTGTATGCAATCCCGTACAGGATAAGTATAATGAGCTGGGCAACCATCTTGTTGAAACCACATTTCTCTGTAGATATTGAGTGGCACATCTTCTAACAAAGTTGTTAAATTATTTTGGAGGAAATACAAATAACATACGAAGGTATGAATTTTTTAAATAAACCGTTTTTTGCAGAAAAACAGGCAATAATATTTTTTAGGAAAAGAAAAATGGCAAGTGTTATACCATTTTGGAATCTTGACTAAACAGGCCATCTTTTAAAATAACTTGCCAAGTGTGTTGTACTACTCCTTTGTTTAGAAATCGTGTGTCAAACTTAATAGACATAAATTCTTTCAACCTTAACTCAATTAAACTAATACTTTTTTTTGCAAAACTAACGACTTTTGTTATTTAGTTTGTGACTGCTATAGAAGCATGCTTCATAAGGAATACATTATTAAAAAAATCACTATTAAATTGCGAACATTTCTGACCATAGTACCTAAAGATGTGATGTAGAAGAAAGATTTTTAACATTTTCAAAAATATGTCTATTACCACTTAAGTAAGAGACAGATTTTTTTTCTTATTTTTACTAAAACAGGTATGGGTTGGCCTCTCAACCGCTGCCCGCTTGGCGTTGAGTTTCGGGACAGCCTGTATATAAGGCAAAATGGCCTCACAGGTGCAAAGTCATTCCAAGTGCATTCCAAAAACTAAATTGGGTTTCCTTTCTCATCGACTTCTTATTCTTCCATGTACTATACGAAGAAAAACCTTCAAAGTGTGGCTCATCATATAATATCTTTTAGTTTTTGTTTATTGTCAACTTATACTCTAATGCCTCCTCCTCCTGTCCCTCATCATCTCCCTTATCCATGCCCTCCCCTCTCCCTCCATCCAACAAGCGCCACTACTTCATACCTCCCTCCCTCAAATCCTTACACCTGTCCTTCCATCACTTATTATTGTATCCCTCCTCTTCCACCTGAGCTCGCCGTTCCTGCTATTCCACATCTCTACTTCTACCCTCCAACTCCTTCCACAATGTTGCCGCACCGAAAAAAATAAATGTATCAAAAATACTGAAAATGAACAAAATGTACTGCATTCTGAGAGGAAATATTTTTTTTTAGCTAACAACGGATGTAGCAGTCCTGTTAGATTCTACTGTCGTTGGGTATTTACTACATTCCCTAACAATGTACTGATTTCAGTACAATTGTACCGAATAAGAATTTTGTACTGAATTGCTACTTTCACGTACTCTATCCCTGAAATAGTACTGAATTCAGTACGATTGTACCGAAACGGCAACACTGGTGTTGACCCTTCCCTCCTCCTTCTTTGTATTTCCTGTGTTGAGTACCCTACTCTGATATAATATTTCCTTGTTTCTTGTTGTCTGTACTCCCACGTCCCAGTCTTAACCTCCCTCCAAAATGCTGCTCTGATTCAGCCCACCCTCGTACTTTATCACCCTTCGGCCTGCGTCCACCCTCATCTTCTTCAGCATGAAATTCTCTCTCACTATACAGGTGTTCGGAAATGACGTGTACAACGCAAGACCACAAGTACCTTGACCAAAAATATTATGATTTAACTCAACCTATCTATACATATACAAAATTGCTTAGTTTAGCCGCTAGAGTGCTTTAAAAATAATATATTTTTTTAAATACGTAAATCGAGAAATCCCCAATGGATTTTATTAATTTTTTGATCATACGTTTGTATCAGTAGACTACAACTATTTGTTGAATAAACTCTAATTTCGAAAATTATAGGGTGTTTAAAAACTTTGTCACAATAAATTCTGCATTAATATTTTTTAAGCCCCTGTATAAACACTACCATTTTTTTTGTGAATAGTTACTTCAGTTTAGAAACGATTTTATCTCTTACAAAATTTCAGTTGGGCGAATTATTTAGCTACAAAAAAATGTTTTCTAAATGCCCACAAGCGCGAATGAGTGATGTAAGGTAACACTAATAACGTTTTTTTAATAGTTGGCTAGATATAATTAATTTTAAAACAAAAACAGTTTATGTCACTTAAACTTGACAGCTGTATTCGTATTTTGCGCTTTATCTTTGATTCATCATGAATTTTTAAAGCCCTCTAGCGGATAAACTAAGCAATTTTTTATATAGATACGTTGAGTTATATTTCTGGTCAAGATATTTGTGGTCTTCCGTTGTACACGTCATTTCCGGACACCTGTATATCCCGGTGTTTCCCTGCTCAACCCCACGATCATATCTTTCAATATCTTTCTGGATCTCCCCCACCATCTTGTGTTACTTTCACCCCCATATTTTCACTCCATACATTATCACACCATCATTCCCATTTCTTCCTTTTCAGTCTCCCGCCCTTGTTGAATTTTATAATCTTCGTCTTCTGAACATTCACCTCCAAATCCTTCTCATCAAAGTATGTCTTCATTGATCTCATCATCTCAATTTCAATTATTTAGCCTCTGTTGACACCACAACTAGATCATATGCATATGCCAATGAATATGTCTTCTTGCTCATTCTATTCTTAATTCAAACTAATTATTTTTAATTGAACCATATTTAGATTGAAGAAACATCATTAGAATCATTAATGTGGAAACATGACAGTGAATTATGGAAAGAAATCGATAAAGAAAATAATGTTATCCCAAAATTCGAAGATGTAGCACTTCCGCATCAAATCAATCGGGTTTTTAATATTAGTTGCAATGAGAAGAAAGAAAATAATCCTGGGTTAATGTCTCCTGTTCCATCTGCAATGGAAACGTTTCAATCACCAAATAGTTCTATTGATTTAGCTAAAAAGAATACGTTTCCTGATATTAAACCGGGACAATCTTTATTACAAAATAATCATTCAACTCAAATTATTGTTGGATCAGAAGGAACAAAAAAAGTTTTACAACTTCTTGACGCAAAAAGTGGTGAATTAATGGTTGAGTTATCATCGAAAACGCCAGAAATTAAACCAAAAAAAGGTGGAACTTTAGGAATAATATTAAGAAAAGTAAATAAATCGAATAAAATTTTATTTTATTTATTAAATTAATAATATTTTTAGTTCTATAATTTAGCGGGAGTCCGAATGTTTGAAATATGCAAATCATTAAACATAACCGATTTCCAACAAAAAATTTGGACAGTCCTAGAATATTCAGTGCGAGAAACCGATTTAATGAAAGATCGGCATTTAGATCAATTATTAATGTGTGCCGTTTACGTTGTTTGTAAATTGTCACAACGTCCCGTACAATTCGCCGATAATATAATGAAAGCGTACAGGGCTCAACCTCAAGCAACATCGGACGTTTATCGAAAAGTAAACGGAGAACAAATAAACGGTGTTTATCAAGAATTGAATTTAATTGAATTTTATAACACCGTTTATACGGACAAAGTTAAAGATTTCGCTTTAAAATTTAAAATGACTGATAAACCTCAGCCCATTCATCGTGTTCATTTAAGTCCTTTACCGAGTGAGAAAGTATTAAGAGCTTCACCAAGAACAGAAATTTTAAGAAATGTATTTTTAAAACCATACGAAAGTCCAACAGGTTTAATTAATAATGAACATACAATGAATTATTGTTTTAATCGAAGTACATCAGCGGTAAGTTTGTTAGTATAATAAAACGGACAAAAAAATTTTTAAGTCGCTATTAATATTATCTATTTTAATACTTCAGTATATTTAAATATAAATGTTTGCGCTAATAGATAGAATCCAACTCGGGGTATTCCCCAAGTTGCTTTATTCCATGTTTATAGATAAACTCGGGTTATTCAGCGCTACATAGTTATATATTTGTATTGAACTAAAAGTAGAACTAGAAATATTAAAGAAGAATATTTCTAGTTCTAGGTCTAGTGTTAGTTCTAATACTTAGTTCTACTCTACATTTTCTGCATTAACGTAAACATCGCGATGCGCACGCGAGTTCTAGTGCGAGTGAAAATAAAACAATCTTTTGTGGTTATTGCAAAGGAAAATTGCAACAAGGGGTGAAATGTTCGATTATTGAATATGAATTCCACCCTAGCTGCTACGATACAGCGAAGGATAAGATGAAACGCCTCTGGGAAGGTAAAACTGATAAACACGATGAAGTACTACATGTAAAATCGACAATTGGGCTCCAACAAAGTTTAATTGAAGAAATTAAAGATAAAAATAAAATAATGCATGAGAGAATATTCATCTACAGGGGATGGGGGGAAACAACTTCTAGAAGGGTTGTGGAAAAAAGAAAGGTTATGTTTCAAGGCTTGGTGAGGAGCACAATGATGTACGGCGCAACAGTATGGGGATGGAGAGAACAAGCATTGCTGGAGGATGTACAAACAATGTATTGGAGATGGGTACTAGGGTTGGCAAGGGAGACTCCAGAGTATGTAGTGAGGGAGGAGGTTAAGGTGGATGCAGTAAGGGTGGAGGCTGGGAGAAGAGTAGCGAACTACGAGGAAATGATAGACATTGCAGGATCCAGGGGAGTGCTGGAAGGAAATTAAGGAGAGGGGGCTGATATATGGGCAAAGAGATAGGGAGGGATATTATAGAAGAGTGGGATATTTACTAACTGGGGTCGAAAATAAAAGAGTGGAGAGAGGAGAAATGTGGAGAGAATTGAGAGATAGGGACAGGGACATACAGAGGCAGGAAAGAAGGTCACATATACGGGAGGGGGATATAATGAAAAGTATAGTGAGATAGTGACAGAGGAATTGCCAAAGTATCTGTTGATAGAGGGGCATGATGAAGGGAAGAGATTGGTGGCCAGATTCTGCTGTGGCAATGAGGAGGGAGGGAACAGGTACTGGGTGGACGATGTGGAGAGTTGGTGTAGGCTGTGTGGAGAGGACGCTGGAACACATGCTGAGAGGCTGTAGTGAGTTAAGGGAGGAGGCGATGGACAGGAAGCAAATTTTGGGAGAGAGAGGGGTGAGGGCAAAAGGTGGATAAGGGAAGTGATTATGGCGAGGAGCCGAAGGTGTGGAGATGGGGGAGGTGGGTAGAGAGTTTGGGTGTATAGATATGTATTGTACTGTATAGTGTAAATGGTAAATTATTAACTAAAAAACAATAAGACGCTTACATATTCATCTACAGAGAAATTGGAAAACTTAACAACAAATCATTTATCTGTTTTTATCTGTTTCAACAAGACAACAACCGAATGAAGTAATAGAATGCAATAATTTATTTAAACCACTACCCTATAGAAGACAAGGTAAATGTAACAAAAGAAGTAAATGTACCACCAAATGAATGACAACACTCAAACAACAGGAAAAGCAGTAATACGTAAACGAAGGGTATAAAAAGAACAAATGATAAGTGTACTGTCATGTCAGGCTAGAATCCTCTACCAAATCTGAAAATATTGTAGATTTATTGAAAAATGATTTTGCAGCGGTGATATGTGAGCAAATAAATTGAAATACCCTGAATACTATTCTTCTTTCAAAATTCCGGCGGATTGAAAGGAATGAATTTTGAAAAAATTGTAGAAGCCAAGCGGATCAAACGTAACGCGGTTTTTCATCCGCGCAAGACACTTATTCTAGAAAAATAGTGATTGAAGGACTAGCTGCGGTACAGACTTTACGTCATAATTACATCCTGCAATTTGGAAAATTAAGAAAAATGTGTTTTAAAATAATGCATTTAAACGTTCAATCGTTGGCAAACAAATCTGCAGCAGTTGAAAGGTTATTTAGTGATCACGACATCGATATCCTATGCCTTACTGAACACTGGATGAAAAATTAAAACAAAGATCTTTATCAATTTGTAAATTACACTCAATCTGCTATATTCATCAGACAGCAATTATTACATTGTGGAATATCTATTTACACTAAAAAAGGAATACAAATCCTGAATATCACGAATATTCAAGCAAAAACAACTGAAAAACATTGTGAAGTGTTGGGTTACCACCTGCCCTTATTAAATATAATAGAAATTTGTGCCTACAGGTCGCCATCAGATAATGTTTTGTATCTATAAATGTCTACTTAGCTTTAGTGTACCCAGACCAAATATCAGACCACACATATTAGACCTTTCACTTCATAATAGAACAGAAAAAGCGATATGTCACTAGAAAGAGATTTATTGGTAAAGAAGAAATAAACCTATTCCAACTACAGTTAGCCTGAGAAGATTGGTCTGAGATTTACCATGAAAATGACCCTAACTATAAATTTAACATGTTCCTTAACACCTTCATGCTTCAGTTTGAAGCTTGTTTTCCTTATAAGGTTTATAACTCAAGCGAAACAGGGTTCCGAACGATCGGGTTTTAACACAAATAAAAAATGCCCTAACCTTGATTCAAGAAACCTATCATAGAATAATGAAGACTTTAAAACTATATACAATAGTCCCAAAAAATTTTATTTGGAACAAATTGAACAATCCAAAAAAGAAAAGGTGCAGATTGTTGCATTGGAAAATAAAACTAAAACAACATGGAATATAATAAACTGGACGGGAAAGACATTCAATATTAACCTCAACTAGTTTAACTCCTTTAACGAGTTTTTCACAAATATTCCTAAGGACCTTATAAGCATTCTGCCATTTACCCAAACTCAACCAGCGAAGTACCAACATACCATAATAAAATCATTCCAAGGCAAACGCACAGAGGATATGTTCGGAATCAGTATCCGTCTTTTGAAAGAAACCGTAAACATCATAAGAGATCCAGTTTCTGATATTATAAACTACTCAATTAGAAAGGGTGTGGTTCCCGATAGATTAAAACTTACAAAATTATACCAATACTTAAAAAGGGTGGTCCCGAGAATATGAATAACTACAGACCTATTGCTATTCTGGCACTCCTAATAATAAACTATTTTGAAAAAAATAAATTTTTCACTTAGAAGCAATATGGGTTTAGGAAAGCTAAATCGACGGTAAATGCCCTTCAGAGACTGATTGAATGGGTTTACAATCGTTTCGAATGTGAGGAAAACTGTCTAGCACACTTCCATGATCTTTCAAAAGCGTTTGACTGTGAGATTTTTCTGACTAAGATGGAATATTATGGTTTTCATGGAGTTACACTAAATCTTATTTCGAAAGCCGCTCCGAAATAGTGGAATGGAATCAATTGAGGAGTGATATAAAATGTATTAAAATTGGAGTGCCTCGGGGTAGTATCTTAAGGTTACTTTACAGTAAGCAATTTTTCTTACATACAAGGTATCTTGCACGAAGTTATTGCGACAATATCTAACGCGATTGGCTTTACATTTGGCAACTTTTAACTGCAATATTTCAACTGCAAGCAATGTTGCCAACACATATTTTTTGAAAGATTGAGGCACATGTCCATAAACCAACAAAACACATTATGTCGTTATATTTTACTGTTGCTAACACAAAAAGTAACTAAAAGACTCATCATACTTTCAGCGTAAATTCAAGAAATATATGTCCAAATCTAGTATCTGCAAGTGCAAGAATACCAAAAAGAACGCGTCAGTTGCGCATGCGTGTAAGATAAATACCACAGTATTTCTTGTCGGCAATGAAACTTGCGAACTGTAATGTGGCCTTTATGGCCTTTATTATCTATATTAATGACTTACCCGCTAGTATTGATTGTCTTACTCTCCTGTTTGCGGATGATACAGTAACGGTGGTTTCGGGCTGCGGAAAAGAACATCAGATAGTGAAGATCTTAGAACTTGCACATCTAACTGGTTTACTACCAATAAACTTGTTACAAATCGTGAAAAGTCCCACAACATCTACTTAACAACTAGTCGAATTCATCACGAGTTCCAAGGAGGAAAGGTGCAATATACGACCATGTAGAATTACTTTGTAACAGGCTCAGTCGTCAAATATATGCAATTAGAAGGGTGCGACAATTAATTGGCAATGAGGAAGCCAGGACAGTTTACTTTGCCTTATATCATGCTTCTATGCTGTATGGTATTGCGGTATGGGGTAACTTTTCCCATGCTCAAAGAGTTTTCCGTCTGCAAAAGAAATCCGTTCAGGCAATTGATGGAGTTCCTCAAACATCAACATGCAAACCCCTATTTATCAAATACGATATAATGACGTTACCATCTGCCTATATATACGAGAGGTTGTTGGAAATTAAAAAGAAAGAGGCCTCACTAGATAAGATTGAAGACGTACATATGTATGACAGCAGACACTACCAGTTAGTGCGTATTCCAAAAAGTAGACTTAACTCTAACCCTCTAATACTAGGTTTGCACCTCTACATAAGTTCGAAGTACCAATACGAAGCCATATTCATTATTTTACAAAAAAAAAACAAAAATCTTAAGAAGTACACCTTCTACAGTATCCCAGAATATTTGGAGTCGTCAATTCTGGATGAATAAAAAACTTGAATGTACCTACCTATTATTACTATGTTACTTTTTGTTGAAATTAAACATTTTTTCATATAGCGGACTTTTGGCCTTACTCTGACACTCCGTTCCCTTTATTAGTCCGTTATATCGAGGTTTTGCAGTATTATTTTATTAATTATATAAATTATTTTTGTTTAAATAGGAATTAAAAGAAATCAATGCAACTGTAAACTCAGCAAAAAGACAATTACCCGAAGAGTTTGATTTAAATCGTCGAAACAATCAAAAACAATCAAAAATAGCAGCATTATGTGAAGAACGAAAAGTACAACGGAAAGAAATAAAGACAACCGAACCTAAAACGCCGCCCGAGCCTGAAGTTAATTTTACTTTGTAGAAATAGGAATAGAAATAGTTTTTTTAAAACAAGACACATACTTGTATATTAATTGTGTTAATTATTTAAATATTGTATTTTATAAAAAAAACCTAGAGTGTGGAAAACCTTTTCTTCTGTTTAGCCGACCTCTACTGATAATTTAGGTTAGTTAAGATTAGAAATCGTGATTTATTTCTCTTTATTAATCTACATTCTACCGTCATTAATCGAGAACTATAAATGTGTATTGCGTCAACGCGTGCAATAATTTATGTATGAGAACAGTCTCATAATAATCCTACATAATCTCAATATGATTTTTTGAGAGTATTTCAGACAAGTTTTGACGCATATATTTTTCTTATTTGGTGATCTAGTTTTTATATGGTTTCGTTTATATAGCTTTTTAATGTACAAATATATAGGAGTTTTCAAAATAATTGATGGTTTTTGTACAATTAATTAAATTTACAAATTTTGAAAAAGTTATTGATCAAAATTTGTGAATTTTATGCAACCCAAAAATAATGATTGTTTTAGCACAGAATTACGAGGCGACTTAAGAATCACAAAGAAGAGTTAGCGAGAAATATGAGGATGGACAAAAAATAATTAAAGAAGCTGGACAGTTAATGCATTTGACGGTAAATCCAATTTAACCAATCTCTAAAAATCAGCGAAAATCTTAAATCTGGATTTATTGGTTATCTCATTTCGGTTCCCCAATCTAGTTCTCCTTCCATTCTATCTTTGGGCGCTTGTTTAATTTATAGTAAAGCGTTGTAGTTGGTGAGGTTGCCGTTCGAGATTATTTTGCTAGAATTACTTTTGATATAATTATGCATCACGGTGTTGAATTTGACCCTCTAATGTACACTGTGTTTCGTTTTATGCAGTTCAATAATCGGATGTCATCTATAAATATGAAATATAATGCACTTATCTGCTCAACACTAATACACTGATCTATTTTTAATAAGAAAAACACCTGAGTGTTTAGTTTTTAAGCATCTTTGAAATTATTATTCCATATTATCCCAAATGTAGATTGGTGAAAGAACATTGGAGATTGTATAAAGTAGATTGCAGACTAGATTGGAAAATGAAGATTGCTAAATATACATTGGATAATACAGACAGATGTATGTAGATTGGAAAAAGTAGATTAGTGAGTAGAGTGTTGATTATAGTATATAGATTGGATAATGCAGACTGCTGAATGTAAATTGGGGAGTGTATTTTGGAGAATGATTGCAGAATGTAGATTGTTGAATGTAATTTCGATAATGCAAATTGGCCGATATGGATTGGAGAATGTAGGTTGTTGAATTTAGACTTAAGAATGTAAATTGGAGAATATAGATTAGACTTCGGCCGATTTTTTTGTCGGTAAAATTTTCCACTCGACTTTTCGACTGATTTAATGTTTTTAAACTTGCACAATCGTGTCAAAATATATTAGTCCATATGTCTAATCGTGTGCATATCTGGCTACATTCAATTGATTTTAAATGCGTATAAATACGTTCAGTCGTGTCCAAATGTGTCTAAACATGTCTAGATATGTCTAAACATGCCTTATACCTGTCCAGATGTTTCTAAACAACCTAACTCGTACCTTACTTTATCCTACCCTTTCCTATCTTACGATTTTACCATTTTTGCTATGTTGGTCCGTGAAGTTATTTACACTTCTATCTAGGAAATAGACCAGAATTAAAATTATTGCTGTAAATTGTGTTACCAGATATCTCTTGGGGAAGCATAGCATATTTAAACATTTTTTATCTTGTTGTCTCATGAATTGCAGGAGGGCGAGTGGCCCGTGGTAAACTCTCGGGCTACCACACCGGCGTCCTGGGTTCCATTCCCAGTGAATACATGCCTAGTCGCCTCCCCGTCCTTCGGAGGGGACGTTAAGCCGTCGGTCCCGGCAACCAGTCTAACATCTCTGGTTGTCGTCAGATACATGTGTAGTTGGAGGTTGTGAACGTAAAAACGGGTTGAAAGCGCGTCTGCGCTCTTTGAGAGGTACTCTGCCATGCACCCAAGTTTCAGGGCGTTGGAGTTACCAACCCGGCTTGGAGGTCGTCTTTAAGTTGCTGGGCGTTAGAGTATCAGCCCGGCTTAAGACGAGGCGAGCAGCGGTATCAGCCTGATCGGATGCCATTTTCGAACACCTTTCACTCCTCCAAATAGACTTACACATGGCCGAAGTAAACCATGAGGATGTACAAAGGGACCGTTGGGGCCCAAGTGCTTTGGTTTAACCAACCTCACTTGAAACTACATACATACAAAATTATTATTGCTGTAAATTGTGTTACCATATATCTCTTGGGGAAGCATAGCATATTTAAACATTTTTTATCTTGTTGTCTCATTAATTGCAGGAGATAATATCAAATAATTGCAAAGCAATTCAATTCCTCTTTAAAATGTCAATGATTTAGCTAATTTTATGATATCGGAGATTTGCATTGTACAATATAAAAATACGCAATCGCTTATTGGTTCTATGGCAAAGAAACAATGCTTCTTTCACCCTTAAGGAAATGTTGTAAATTTATTTTTAACAATGCGTCATATCATCGACAGAAGAAAACCGTTGAAATAATTGCTTTTACTAACGAAAGACCTTATTCAAAAAAATTTAAAGCAATGCAATTCATTTTGAAGTGAGCAAAACTGTTACTTCGAATATTGTCGAAAAGACCCTGGAATGAGGTAACTATAATATACTCTACAAACAACGTTATTATTAATATAATAATTTTATTGGCTTTCGAAAACTTCAAATATTATTTCCAAATATATATATATTTAATTTTCAGATTTTGTTACAAACAGTTTTCAAATTATAAAATTATAAATCTAGAGTCATTATGAGCTTTACTCATATAATTTTCAATATAGGCATCTTTGAAATCTTCTAATAAGCAATCCAGCGAATAATTACCATGGTTACAGCAAACGTAAGTAATAAATAAATTGTATTAAGTACAGGATGTTTCAAAAATAGTGTAGCAAACGAGAAATTAATCTATAAACTCATCAAATATGTTTATAAATAACTATTATTTTTTAACCATATCTCTGATCATAATGTAATAAAGAATGGAAATTACACACCCCAGGATATTACACAGTAATAAAAAAAATATATATTTTTCAACTTTTCGATTACATTGGGTTATAAATGTATTTATGTATCAAGCAAGTAAAGCATCTAAGGTTTAGTTGCAACTACTGTTAGGACATCAAATGAATAACTATATTTTCCATCTTCAGTTTTAACTTGGTTGATGAATTTGCCAACAAAATCTGCAATGTACTCATCACGTAATTCCATCGGAATGTGGTTCAAAAAGTGGTTAACACCCACTAAAGTATCTAAACATTTAAAAAATAATATCATTTCAATAAAAATTTAAAACAAAAATACTTCGCAATAACTGAACTTCTGGAAAAAAGAAGGAAACGGATTTTACATCCATCACGTCTATAATAAACCCAGCTTTTTTAAAAATATCTGAAATTGTTTCTTTGGGGTTTGGACCAAAATCAATAAATAAATCTGGAAGATTTTTTATGTACTTTGACCACGGTTTTGTTTCATCATTTCGTTGATTCGCCATGCAAATAGTTACTACATTACGTGGATCCACAATTATTGATGTAAATAATTGACCTTTCGATTTTAGCATCTTATAGATATTTACAGACCATCTAACACGATCAAAAATAAAAAAAACAACTAAAATTAATTTAATATAATACTCACAAATCTGATCTTGGTAAAAGATGAAATAAGTAAAATGCAAAAATGTGATGAAACTTCTCAAGATCCTTTTCACATTGCTCACTATCGATTATATCCATTACTTCAAACGATAATGTAGACGTTTTATAAGTTTCATTTGCTACATCTATAGCATGTTGGGAAATATCAGCCCCAATTAGATGTTTTAGATGAGGCTTTACGAATGGATAGAGCGATTTTTTGGTAACACACCCGTTTGAGCAACCAATATCTAACATTATTTCATTATCAAACCATTTGAAGTGATCTTTATAGTTTGCTAAGAACGCATTTGCTTGAATCACCGTATTGTAATTACTTTCAGAGAAAGTGACTGGGTTGAACATTGCTGCAAGTAAGAAATTACATCAATCACGAAAATGGGGATGTTTTACAGACTTCCTATCAATTAAGAAGTACGACTTTATTGTGTTTATCAAAGATAAGATATTATTTATTGATAATGCAATAATATATTATATCTAATCTATGGGTAGTACTGATTATTCTCTGTGGAATCCAACAAGAAAGGTTAAAGTTCCAAAAATACATACACCTCTAATTAGAAATAATATTGGAAATTGGGCTAAGAGCAATCAAGAAAAAGCTAATTTGTTTGTTGAACCTCTGAAAGAAACTTTTACATCAGAAATATGACGAAATCTGCAGGCTATAGTCTAAGTAATGAAGAAACTTTGAACATTTTTTTGAAACATTTACCAAAACGGGCGATCGCAAAGCTATTGCACATAATTAATGCTACTTTTAAACAAAAATACTTCCCAAGAATATGGAAAGTTGCTTCTAAAACCTGGTAAACCCACCACAGATGTTGGATCAAATATACAAATCTCATTATTACCGTCACAATCAAAACTATTTGAAAAGTTATATTCCATATAACATTATTAAAAAGACTAAAGTTGTCATAAAAGAAAAAGCTCTAATACCAACACATCAATTTGAGTTTCGGAATAAAGATGTAACAATAGACCAAGTGCATAGTATAACAAATACTATCGAAATAGCAATAGAAGAAAGTAAAGTCTGCTCTGCCATATTTTTGGATGTTCCGCAAGCTTCAGGTCAACTTTAGACGCCATCAGTATGGTATAGGGAATCGTTGACATCAAGAGCGATGTGTGATGGTAAAACTGGGCATACAAAATACGTTTAATTCCGCATCATGTCTGCGGATTGTTAGAGCATTAGAGGAAGGGAATGCAAGTGAGTACCTGATACGGATAATAAAATCCTACCTATCTCAGAAAGAAATAGTAGCAGGAAGCGGAGACAGATTTGAAAGAACATGTGGTGTACCTTAAAACTCGATACTGTACCGATATTGTGGAACGTCTACGATAAAATCTTAAGGACGCAGATGGAAGGAGGGGTAAATATGATAGCGTATGCCGACGATTTGGCGGTGGTTATTACTGTAAGGACAAAAGCGATTGTAGAAGAAAAAGCCAGTTATGCGGTAGAGAGAGTGGTAGAACAGTTAAATACCATGGGAGTCCGGATTGCTACCCACAAGACAGAAATTGTGGTACTGCAGGAGAGAAGGAAAGCTCGAAAAATGAACGTAAAGGTAGGGATTGAGGGAGTGACAACATCTGTAACCTTGACACAGACCTGAGGATGACTTGTCATGTTAGAAAAGGGGTGGAGAAAGAAATTTTCACGACCAAACGAAAAAAAAACTGAAAGAGAGAGGAAAGGCGAACATGTGGTAATGCAGGACTGAGATGAGAGGAACTACTGAGAAATGGTGAAGGGTACAGATAGTGATGTAAAAAGTAATATTACCGGTAATTTAAGTATATTACGTAATATTACCTGCTAAGTTACCGTAATATTACCCGTAAGGTAACCCTCTAAATACAGATTAAAATATTGTTCAACATCGGCTATAAGAGACATCTATCGTCCAAGAGTTCAGTTACAATTGCTCTATGATGTCTGTAATATCAAGAAAATCGGGGAATACCTAGGGACTTGGATTAAATATTTTGAAACAAATGCTCCAATTGAAAGGTTTTTGGAAATAGAAGTTGCTATCTCGACAATTATTATCAACATCGATACTTCAAGATGAGCAGGACACAATTAAAGGTATTTTAATGTCAAGAATGAATAAATCGATAAAACCGATACATATAGCTGCTAATTTGCTAGAACCAGCAAGTAGAGGACGATATTTAAGCCCAGAACAAAATTTGATTGCCACAGAATTTATTTTTGAAATAACTAAAAGTCATCCGAGGCATAATGATCCTGAAAACAGTAACTACTAAACTTGCCGAATATACAAAGTGGAAAGCGGTTTATTTGCAAAAGACTTGGTCATCTCTAGTGAAAAATGAAATGGCGTTACGTGGTGGTCAGGAATCTGTTCCAGTAAAAGCTTGAGCTCACTAGCTTCGGATATATTAAACTTGCCAGAAGCTACGGAAAGAACTTTCAGCACGTTGGTATAATCAATAAAATTTTAGAATTTAGTACTTTATTTATAGACAAGGAAAAAAGACAGTCAAAGAAGAAATCGACTGACCGTTGAAAGAGCTGGTAAGCTCATATATATATCACACAACATTACATTTTCTTAAATTTCCAGTAATTTTGCAGAGGTGCCATCTCCTCCACGTCCAGAGAGGAAGAAACGCGAACGGATGGGAGAAAGTTTGAAGTTTGAAAGGGAAGCAGAGAGGCATCAATAAAGAAGAAGAACGAGCGGAGGTCCATCCTCCCGTTGTCCAGGTAATAGGTAAGTGAAAGGTAAAGAAAAAAAAATGCGTAATTTTTTTTCCGAAACAGCCGAGCAACGAGCAGGAAAAAGATGAACGAGAATTTGAGGGGAAGAAGGAAGAAGTGACAGTATGGCTGTAGCTTGTAAATGCCTGTTGGCGGTTCCGGAATAGACGAGGACAGGGATTTTTAGTGGGTCGGACACCCATGCATGGACTCTAACCCAATACTATCTAACCGCTCAAGATCGTCAGGCCGGATGACTGTTAGCAGATTTTCACCGATCTCATAATAAAAAGCATAAATAAAATAAACCAAACCAACAAATCATAGAAAATCCTCAGCATTCACAATTTCTGTCACTGTTCTTCATATAATCTTTGCATGAGTCCACTGAAAGACCTGTTTCATAATCTCATCTCTAGAAGAGCAAATTGTGTGGTAATTTTGTTTAACGTATCTTATTGGTGCTGCTACTTCATGCATCACGTTTCGCTATGATTTACGTCCATGTATGACTAATACCACTTTTCAAGTTGACTTTTTGAAAAGAAGATGAAAGGTAAAAAGGTTCTTGTATTAAGCGAATTTTCGAGGTTTGCTACTGTTTATGTTATTTCCTTTATAAGAAAGTTATGATTGGGATTTGTTGCAAAAATTATGGTTAAACTCTGGTTATATTCAATAATAATGGCTTTTTAGCCATTAACGGGTGCTACCAATTCAGTATTTACGGATCTAAAAAATCTAAAATTCCTTATAAAAAAAAGTAGTGTTATCAACCCAGAAACTTATCTACAAACTCATTATATCAAAATTTGTTTATAAATAACTGTTATTTTGTTAATCATATCTTTTGGATTGAACTTGCCATAAAGTAATAAACAATGGAAATTATAAAACAAGATATTACAGAGTAATAAAGAAATATATTTTTTAACTTCTCGATAAAATTGGGTTATAAAAGTATTTATGTATCAAGCAAATAAAGCATTTAAGGTTTAGTTGCAACTACTGTTAGTACATCAAATGAACAACTATAGGTGCCATCTTCATTTTTCAATTGCTTGATTAATTTGTCAATACAATCTTCAATGTACTCATCACGTAATTCCATAGGAATGTGGTTCAAAAAGTGGTTACCGCCCACTAAAGTATCTGAAAATTTCAAAAATAATACCATTTCAATAAAAATTTAAAAAAATACTTCGCAATAAATGGACTTCTGGAAAAGAGAAGGTAACGGATTGAACATCCATCACGTCTATAATAAATCCAGCTTCTTTTAAAATATCTGAAATTGTTTCTTTGGGCTTTGGACCAAAATCAATAAATAAATCTGGAAGATTTTTTATGTACTTTGACCACGGCTTTGTTTCATCATTTCTTTGATCCGCCATGCAAATATTTACTACATTACGTGGATCTACAATTATTGATGTAAATAATTGACCTTTCGATTTTAGCATCTTATAGATATTTACAGACCATCTAAACCGATCAAAAATTAAAAAAAAATAACTAGAATTAATTTAATATAATACTCACAAATCTGATCTTGGTAAAAGATGAAATAGATAAAACGCAAAAATGTGATGAAACTTCTCAAGATCCTTTTCACATTGCTCACTATCGATTATATCCATTACTTCAAACGATAATGTAGACGTTTTATAAGTTTCATTTGCTACATCTATAGCATGTTGAGAAATATCAGCTCCAATTAGATGTTTTAGATGAGGCTTTACGAATGGATAGAGCGATTCTTTGGTAACACATCCATTTGAGCAACCAATATCTAACATTATTTCATTATCAAACCATTTGAAGTGATTTTTATAGTTTGCTAAAAACGAATTTGCTTGAATGACCGTGTTGTAATTATTTTCAGAGAAAGTGACTGGGTTGAACATTGCTGCAAGTAAAAATTACATCAATCACAAAAATGGGGATGTTTTAAAGGCTTCCTATCAATTAAGAAGGAAAAGCTTATTATGATTATCAAAGATAAGATATTATTTATTGATAAATACTTCTATTTACTCCTCTGTGTTTAAATATAACATTGTGTTGCTAGGACAGTTGAAACATTCATTTCGTAAAAATAATTTCCATTTTTTATGGTTACATATTCTCGCATTTCATTTGGAATATACACCAAAAAATTGTTCATACTAATCCAAATCAAACTAAATTCTAAAAGTTGATTTATGCATTTATCGGAAGTTCAGTAGAACCTCGTTAGAACGGATTCTAAGGCATATTACTTAAAACATTTAAAATTTCACAAGGAATGATAAGGACTATGTAACATTGTTTTTGATCTAGTCATAATCATCAGATATCAGATAGAAATCGATAGAGATTGTTTATATTGTTAGAATTTTTATATAAAAAGTTAAAATTGTCAGAAATAGTACCTAAAAACTTAGAAATTGATAAAATCTGTCACATATCTGACAGAAAGCCTTAGAGATTGGTTAAATAATCAGAAATCTGATATAAATCGTGAGAAATCGTCAAAATTCTAAGGCTGTCAAATTCTAATATAATGGTGAATGTTATGAGACTATTAACGGTCATAATCATCAGATATTAAACAGAAATAGTGAAAAATATTATTGAAAAGTCTTAGAAATCAACAGTGATTAATGAAAACGGTGCAATATCTGTCTTTGATTCATTAAAAGACGTCAGATATCTGATAGAAACCCTTCAAGATTGTCTAAATTATCAGATACGGATAAATAAATAAAAAATAAATAATAATTTATTGAGCCAAATTAGAAAAAACAAAATACAATAATAAGGAAAAGTACAATAATATTAAACTTAAATTATAGCTCAAAGGGTGCAAGGGCAGAAAAGGCAAAACAATGCCACTGATTTTACTTGCACCTAATGAGAACAGCAGCAGAAAATAAAATAAAAGTTAAATCAAATCAAAACTGAGCAGTATCAATGAAAATGAGATAATAAAAATAAAAACAAAAATAAAAACAAGTAGTTAGGATTATTAAATTACCAAAAGAATCAAAAGCAACACTATATCAATTATCACAAAAACCGATCAAACACCCTCTCGCGCAAAACAATAGATCTAAACAACTGAACCGAGCGGGCACACCTCGCAGAACCGGGAATCGCGTTCCAAAAACGAGCTACTTGATAGGAAAACGAGCACTGAAATTTTGACGATCTATGCAGCGGAACTGTAATAGAAAATCCATGCCTAAGATTCAAATTGTGTACATCAGTTCTGAAGGTAATCTTGCGAGAAAGATAAGGAGGTTTACCAGAAATAATAATCCCATGAATAAAAGACAAGTAATGAAAAACAAATCTCTGTCGCATATTCAGCCAACCACAATTCTGAAGAGCTTGTGAGACGTGATCACCTCTCCTCAATTTATAAATAAAGCGAAGACACGAATTCTGCACGACCTGAATTCTTCGCAAACTCTCAAAAGATAGACATGGACCAAATACAACGTTACAATAATTAAAGTGAGACAAAACTAGAGCATCACAGAGAAGGCGTTTGAGCTTTATCGACAAAAACATTTTACTAAAATAGAGGCTTCTAAGGGACCCATACGCGCGCCTACATATCAACCTAATGTGATCACCAAAAGTAAGCCTATCATCAATGACAACACCCAAACTCTTGACCGAGTCCACCACTCTTAATTGCTCCCCTAGCATACTAATGTTAATGTCATTTTTATTAACAGATAAGTTACCCTTTTTAGTAAATAAGATGCATTGGGTCTTGTCAGGATTGATCACAAGAGCATGCCTTTGTATCTCCACACATAAGTGACCCAATTCCTCAGTAATTCTGTCACATGCATGAGGCAACTCATCAGGTATGAGGTCGAAATAAAGCTGTGTATCATCCGCATATAAGTGATAGGAACATAAGGTTAATTTTGAAAATAAATTGCTGGTGAATATACTAAATAAAAGTGGACCCAAAATAGAACCTTGCGGTACACCTGCTACAATTGTAGAAGGATCAGAACAAACGGATTTAACCTTAACCGATTGCATCCTGTTAGAAAGATAGCTCCGAAACAAGGAAACAGCACAATCAGAAACACCAATAAACCTCAGAATAGCCAACAAAAGGTTATGATTCAAAATATCAAATGCCTTGCTGAAATCAAGAAGCACAAGTACAGTAGATCTTCCCCCATCCAGAGCTCTAAAAACGTCATCTGTCAGATCAAGAAGTGCCGTGGCACAGCTATACTGTCGCCTAAAGCCAGATTGTTTCTGAGGTAAAATATGATTAGAATTTAAAAAGAATTGTAGTTGTTCCGCCATAATCCTCTCCAACACTTTGGAAAGAACCGGGAGGATGGTAATGGGCTTCAGATCTTTAAACTCCTTAATTGGATTGGCTTTAGGAACAGGAGTGGATTCTATGGCACATTGCTTAAACTGTGCAACATCGTCTTTGGTCCAATAAACATCATCACATATCTGATAAAAACCCTTAGAGATTGCATATATGATCAGAAATTTGATATGAATCGTGAGAAATCGGCAATATTCTAAGGTACATTGCTTAAAATGTTTAAAAATTCACAAAGAATGATAAAGACTGTGTAACATTGTCTTTGATCTAGTCATAATCATCAGAATCTTCATATAAATAGTTGAAATTGCCAAAATTATAAGAAATATTATCTAAAAAACTTAGAAATTGATAACATCTACGCAACATCGTCTTTGGTCCATTACACTTCATCACATATCTGATAATATCTGATAGAAACAATTAGAGATTGCTTAAATAATCAGAAATCTGGTATAAATCGTGAGAAATTGGCAAAGTTCTAAGGTATATTGCTTAAAATATTTAGAAATCAACAAAGAATTATGTTCTTAGTGATCAACAAAGAATGATCTAGTCATAATCATCAGATATCAGATAGAAACCGGTAGAGATTGTATAAATTGTCAGAATCTTTATATGTATAAATATATAAAATTATCAGAAATATCACTTAAAAAACTTAGAAATTGATAAGAACTGTGTAAGATCGTCTTTGGTCCATTAAACATCGTCACATAGCTGATAGAAACTGTTAGAGATTGCTTATGATCAGATATTTGATATAAATCGTGAGTGATCCGCAAAATTCTAAGGCACATTGCTTAAAATATTTAAAAAATAAGGTCTTTGATCTAATCATAATCATCAGATATCGGATAGAAATTGTGAAAATTGTCAGAAAATCCAGTTATCCAATAATTTTGTTGAGCATCGTTATGAAAAGGTAATGTTTTAATATTCTAAAGCCCTTCGTTTTTTAGATTTGCACTTAGCTGACTCTTCTTCTCCTCCAGCTAAAATTGAAGTTTATGAACATCGTCAAAGTAGGCCTGTTCCACCGGCATTATACACTTGATCAGCTGTCAGTTCGTTACCTTTGATAATTTTGTCAAATTCTTTCTTATATTGGTTTGCAGATTCTTTATTTGCTGATTTTGTTTTTCCCGTGACATCAAGTCTGCTAATTCCACGCCGAAACTTAAAATTTCTGAACCAGCCGTTTGAAACATTACAGTCTTCCAATATATTCAAATCCTGTTTAAATATATTAGCTTTTCTAATAATCATTGGTCCCGTTACTGACTTCTCTTCGACACGTTTTGCACTGAATCATTTATAGAAGACGCTGTCCAGTTGTTTAGCTTAGGTTTTCTGAGAATTTACCTAGAAACAAGTTTTTCAGATACAGATTGGGAAACAAAATGCATGAGTTCATCTTTTTGTTTTTTAATGTCATAAATAGTTGATGACCCAAGCGTTTGATGATTTCAAGTTTCTGACTGTGTCCAGAACGTCCATGTTTTTTTTTTCTGACCAGATAAACTAATACTCACAAAACAGTACACGCAACATTTTAACTTTTTTAATTCAATTTATTCAATACAGCACAATTAATTAAACAGAGAAATGCTTTAAGAAATGTCAAACTCTTCGCTACGCAGCAATCAGCTGGAGCAAACCTGAACGACCTTAAAGAAAGTGCTGGAAGTTTACTGTATTATCAAATGGATAGCATTATCAGTATAGTCTTATATGAACACAATGTGTTCATTGCAATGTGATTATTTCATACTTCTCATTAGTTCAAGTTCCGGATACGTTAAACTTACGCGATGTTCATTCATTTCTTCTATTACAAATTCGGTAGTTTGAAAAATTTTTGCTTGAAAAACTTCGTTTGAATTTTGAGCCCATAATCGACAAATAAATGGGGTAAATCTTCTATATATTTCTTCCATGGGTCGAATAATTTTTTTGAGCACTCATCGCCTCAGTAAATAAATTATGTGAATCAATTACTATTGACGTGAAGAGTTGTCCGTCTGGTTTTAACATTTTAAAAACATTTTTTGACACCTAAAAATTAATTTAAAAAAATGTTAAGAAGCAGACATATTTTGTACTTACAAATCTGATTCTTCAACCGTATGAAATAAATAGAACCCGAAAGTATGGTTGAAATCGTTATATTTTTCACATTCCTCCACATCTCTTACATCCATTTTATGAAAAATCAATTTTGATGTTTTATAAATTTCATTCACCTATTAAGTGATGAAGATTTTTTCGATGAATTCGATGAAAGCTCTTCTTTGGTAAGACGTCCTTTTGCACAGCCAATATCTAAAACGCACTCATTTTCACCCCATTTAAATTTTTCTTTATAATTGGATAAATAAAAATTGGCGTGAACAACTGAATTATAATTATTTTTTGAAAATTATGCCGGGTTATTCATTTTTTATCTTAACAGGTATATTATTTTAAATAAAATGTTATGTATTTGGAGTAGATAACAAAAAAAATGTATTTTTCCTTATCATTCTGACAGATAATAAGTATCAACAAGTTAATTCAAAACTTTTATTATTTAAATAACAACTTTTTATTATCTTTATTGGTATAAAAATAAATGTAGGTTAGAACATTAGAACACGTTAATATGAAAGATCCAACACAATTTTCGCTGTTCAATAAAAACACACTGCAGCAATCAAAAGATTTTTTTAAAAAATTACGAAGAATTATTCAAAAATATTTTTCAACTTGTCAATAACATTGGGTTATAAATGTATTAATGTATCAAACAAGTGAAGCATTTAAGGTTTGGTTGCAACTACTGTTAGTACATCAAATGGATTACTATGTCTGCCGTCTTCATTTTTAAACTGGTTTAATTTGCCAATACAATCTTTAATGTACTGATCATGTAATTCCTTCGGAATGTGGTTCAAAAAGTGGTTAGCACCCACTAAAGTATCTACAAATTTTAAAAATAACACCATTTCAATAAAAATTTAAAAAAAAATACTTCGCAATAATTGGTCTTCTGGAAAAGAGAAGGAAACGGATTGCACGTCCATCACGTCTATAATAAACCCAGCTTTTGTTAAAATATCTGAAATTGTTTCTTTGGGATTTGGACCAAAATCAATAAATAAATCGGGAAGATTTTTTATGTACTGCGACCACGGCTTTGTTTCATCATTTTGTTGATCTGCCATGCAAATATTTACTATATTACGTGGGTCCACAATTATTGATGTAAATAATTGACCTTTCGGTTTTAGCATCTTATAGATATTAACAGACCATCTAAAACGATCCAAAATAAAAAAAAGCAACTAAAATTAATTTAATATAATACTCACAAATCTGGTCTTGGTAAAAGATGAAATAGGTAAAACGCAAAAATGTGATGAAACTTCTCAAGATTCTTTTCACATTGCTCACTATCGATTATATCCATTACTTCAAACGATAATGTAGACGTTCCATAAATTTTATTTGCTACATCTATAGCATGTTGGGAAATATCAGCTCCAATTAGATGTTCTAGATGAGGCATTACGAATGGATAGAGTGATTGTTTGGTAACACGCCCATCTGAGCAACCAATATTTAACATTATTTCATTATCAAACCATTTAAAGTGATCTTTATAGTCTTCTAAGAGCGAATTTACTTGAATCTCCATCACGGTGCTGTAATTATTTTCAGAAAAAATGACTGGGTTGAATATTGCTGGAAATAAAAAATTACATCAACCACAAAAACGAGAATGTTTTAAAGACTTCCTATCAATTAAGAAGTAAAACATTGTTATATTATTTATTGCTAATAACTTCTATTTACTCCTCTGTGCTTAAATATAACATTTTGTTGCTAGGACAGTTAAAACATTCATTTCGTAGAAATAATTTCCATTTTTTATGATTACATGTTTAAATATCTTGCCGATATAATCTTCAATATAATCTTTTCTCATTTCTTTTGGAATATATACCAAAAATTTGTTCATGCTAATCCATGTATTTATCGTGAAAAAATTAATTCTTATTTTTCTTAATTAGTCTTGAGATTTATCGGACTAAAGCATTGTGTTCATATCAGACTAAATTCTAAAAGTTGATTTATGCATTTATCGGAAGTAAAGTAAAATCTCGATATAACAGATCTTGTTGGCACATTGTTTAAAATATTTAAAAATTCGCAAACAATTATAAGGATTATATAACATTGTCTTTGATTTATTCATAATCATCAGATATCAGACAGAAATAGTCAAAATTATCAGAAATATTATTTAAAAGTCTTAAAAATTAACAGGGATTAATGAAAACTGTGCATATAGTCTTTGATTCATTAAAAATCGTTAGATATCTGATACGAATCATAAAAAATCGTCAAAATTTTAAGGCACATTACTTAAACTGTGCAACATCGTCTTTGATCTGTTAAACATCGTCACATATCTGATAGAAAACCTTAGAAATTGCTTAAATAATCAGAAATGTAATATAAATCGTGAAAAATCGGCAAAATTCTAAGGCACATTGCTTAAAATATTTAGAAATTAACAAAGAATGATGACAACTGTTTATCATTGTCTTTAATCTAGTCATAATCATCAGATATCAGACAGAAATCGGTAGAGATTAGTTAAATTGTCAGAATCTTTAAATAAATAGTTGAAATTGTTAAAATTATCAGAAATAATACCTAAAAAAACTTAGAAATTGATAAAAACTGTGCAACATCGTCAAATATCTGATAGAAACCCTTCAGAGGTTGCTTATATTATCAGAAATATGATATAAATCGTGAAAAATCGGCAAAATTCTAAGGCACATTGCTTAAAATATTTAGAAATTAACAAAGAATGATGACAACTGTTTATCATTGTCTTTAATCTAGTCATAATCATCAGATATCAGACAGAAATCGGTAGAGATTAGTTAAATTGTCAAAATCTTTAAATAAATAGTTGAAATTGTTAAAATTATCAGAAATGATACCTAAAAAAACTTAGAAATTGATAAAAACTGTGCAACATCGTCAAATATCTGATAGAAACCCTTCAGAGGTTGCTTATATTATCAGAAATATGATATAAATCGTGAAAATCGGCAAAATTCTAAGGCACATTGCTTAAAATATTTAGAAATTAACAAAGAATGATGACAACTGTTTATCATTGTCTTTGATCTAGTCATAATCATCAGATATCAGACAAAAATCGGTAGAGATTAGTTAAATTGTCAGAATCTTTAAATAAATAATTGAAATTGTTAAAATTATCAGAAATGATACCTAAAAAAACTTAGAAATTGATAGAAACTGTGCAACATCGTCACATATCTGATAGAAACTCTTAGAGATTGCTTAAATAATCAGAAATCTGATATAAATCGTGAAAAATTGGCAAAATTCTAACGCACTTTACTTAAAATGTTTAGAAATTCACAAAGAATGTTGACAACTGTTTATCATTGTCTTTGATCTAGTCATAATCATCAGATATCAGACAGAAATCGGTAGAGATTAGTTAAATTGTCAGAATCTTTAAATAAATAGTTGAAATTGTTAAAATTATCAGAAATGATACCTAAAAAAACTTAGAAATTGATAAAAACTGTGCAACATCGTCAAATATCTGATAGAAACCCTTCAGAGGTTGCTTATATTATCAGAAATATGATATAAATCGGGAAAAATCGGCAAAATTCTAAGGCACATTGCTTAAAATATTTAGAAATTCACAAAGAATGATGTCAACTGTGTACATTGCCGGTGATCATAATTATTAGATAGCGGATAGAAATTGACAAAATTATCAGAAAATTTATGTAAGTCTTAGAAATTAACAGCATAAAATAATGCGGCAGTCGTCCTGGCATTTTGTTAGGCATCATAATGAACAGGCAACGTTTTAATATTCTTAAAAGCCCTTGGTTTTAGATTTGCGCTTAGTTGACTTTTTTTCTCCTCCGGCTAAAATTGAAGTTTTTATTTAGCTGTCAGTTCGATGTCTTTGATAATTTTGAATAATTCTTATAGTGTTTTGCAAATTCTTCATTTGCTGATTTTATTTCTCCCGTGACATCAAATTTTCGATTTGCATGCCGAAACTTAAAATTTCTGAGCCAGCTGACTGAAAAATTATAGTCTCCCTCTATATTCAAACCCCATTTAAATTTTTCTTTATAATTGGATAAATAAAAATTGGTATGAACAACTGAATTATAATTATTTTTGGAAAATAATGCCGGGTTATTCATTTTTAACTTAACAGGTATGTTATTTTAAATAAAATGTTATATATTTGTAGTAGATATCAAAAAAATGTTTGTTTTTAAATGTTTTTCTTATCGTTCTGACATATAATAAGTAGCACACAGTTTAATTCAAAACTTTTATTATTTAAATAACAATTTTTTATCACTAAAACTTTTTATTATCAAAGAAAATTTGATTATAAAATAAACGTAATTCTTTAATTAAAGTAATATAATCCTTGTAATAATAAACAAAAAATATATAAGTAATAGAAAATGAATTACCTTAAGTAATGCAGCAAGGTGTAGCAAAAATGAAGCAGCAATGCGGAGTGTAGTAATTGCGGAGCAGCAATGCGTAGTGAATGCACCTTGGTACATTATAAATTCACCGACCTCCATCGCGAGTTGAAAGTAGCGTTGGTGACATCAGAAATTTGCATCATTCGAAATCTAAACATGAGAAGAGAGTACCCGTGCGACGATAGCAATAAACATTCCAGCAACAAACTTTTACCTGTAATTTCCTATCTACTTTCTTAGCTTATATCTTCCTTATTATTAGAGATAACGAAATTATTTAATTTTCAAATCGGTTCTACAATTGTTTCGGTTTCTTTAACAAAACATATTAAAACATTTTAAAAATATTTTTTCATACAAATAGAAACTTATAATATAAAAAAATCGTAATAAAAGATTCTTACCGTCTAAATGTCAATAAATTTAGAGGAGTAGCAATTATATATCATTTCAATAATCAAAACACTATACAGTTATTACAATCATATTAACATTTTTGGGTTGTAAAATTAAAAAATTACGTAACGACTACCAAGGGAAGTGTCACGACTGTGTCTCACCGATTTCGATGAAATTTGGTACAGTCATAAAATGGGCCAAAATAAGATTCATACATTTTTTATATTTTTTTGGGGAAAAAGTACATTTTTGCATATATTTCGAAAACGAAAAGTGCTATCAAAATTTGGTAAATTGAAACTGATATTCATTGTTAATATATCGATGTTCCACGAGGTGAACTACCCTCATTTTCTTTAAATAATAAATATAAAACTACTAGATAAGATATTAAGAGATAAGATATTTTATTTATTTATGAGTTAAAAAGCAACTGACAAAAAAATGAAAAAATGATATTGATATACGCAGATGGGCTATACAAGCTAGAAATGAAAAGAATTTATCTCCTCAACTGTTCAAAGCATCTCATAGCTGGGTGCAACGTTTTAAGAAAGCAAATCGGTTAGTAAGCCGAAAAATAACAAAATTTCTATCCCGAAAACAAATTGGAAATGTTGATCGTGTAAAAACTTTAGGAAAAGATTTCGTTAAAGAGGCAAAGCTACAAATCCAAATATATGGACCTGAAAACACCTACAATTCGGATCAGAGCGGTTTTAACTTGGAATTCCATTCGGGAAGAACATTAAGCGATTTAGGAGTTAAAACCGTAGAAAGTATGGTCCAGTCGGTGTCATCTACAATGCACAGTTAGACAATTCACCAGTAATTCTTACTCTAAATAACAAAGTATGTAACAAAGAGTCCTTTTCATCACGAACTAAGTTCTCAAAAGACATACCAAAGTCAGCCTGGATTTCTATGGAAATATATTTTTGTATATAACATCTTAAGTGAAATTCACTGTATATCAAATATGTTTATAAGTAACTGTTGTTTTTTTAATCATATCTCTTGGATTGAATTTTCCATAAACTGATAAACAATGGAAATTATACAACATGATATTACACAGTAATAAATAAAGAAATATATTTTTCAACTTCTCGATAACATTGGGTTATAAATGTGTTTATCTACGACTGGTTGGATAAGTCATCATTACCGCACTCATTTGAGGTGAATTGAGTTACGTAATGAAGTTTATTACCGCACTGGTTTCATTACGTAACGCATTTTTAGCCTAATCAGAACAGACTTAATTTATTAAAACGAGCAACAATACAAAAGAAAAAGTACTATCTACTTACAAAGAAACAATACTATTTATTATAAACATTAATTGTTATGTTTTTACATTTCGAAACACTTATTCCAGATGAGTAAACATGTTGTTGAAACTGACAATTCAAAATTGTCAACAGTCATTTCAAAATATTTTTATAAATGTTAAATAGACTTTCTTAACGAAATTGATTTTTTAGTAATTTTTAGCAGTCGTAGATAAAATGCTGTATATCACACGTGTGCTAGAAACATAATGGGGTCATACACACTTATTAAATTTAGAGAAAATTTTTATGTCAAACGATATATGCATGAGCACAAAGTAAAATAAAAATTTTGATCAATTTTATATTTTGCGTAATTTGAAGTGAAAAATAGCAAATATTCAAACGAAATAATTTCGCGGCTTTTCTGTGACGTAGGAACCACACTGCCTAAAACAAGTTAAATTGTCCGTTAGATAGCGCTTGCGGTGTGACAGTGTCAAAATAAAACCATGGATGTAATAGAGTGTCTCTATTACATCCATGAACAAAACATAATAAACATAACCTACAAACAAGGTCTATAGAACATAAGGTTACCCAATACCGATTCTCGTCCTCTGAGAGGCAAGGTGGGTCAGTGACGTAGCTGGTTCTATGAACAACACAACACGATGCGAGGTTTAAATATTTTATGTAGACTGTACCACAGTATAGGCACGTATAGGCTATCTTTTATTCTGACTGTATCGAACCAGTGACGTCAATTTGCGGGGTAATAATCGATACTACAGAGGCATAGGGAATGAGGTAACCTTATGTTCTATAAACCTTGACCTACAAACACTCTATCTCTTTTCAATACAACCTAAATGACGTTCATCTCTTTCTCGCATTTGAGCGGGTAGCAGGGGACGCAAAAGTGAGAATCGTACTTCATCAACGCGGGAATTTTAAAAGCGCAAATGGGTATATAAATTTTCAATAATTTTTTTAACAATGACTTTGTTCGAAAATATTAAAAAAAAAATAATGGCAACTATATTTTTATATAAACTTTCAGAAAATATAATAAAAAAAAAATCGTGTATGACCCCATTACCGTACGAGTATGGAGAATTGCACGACGAGGTCGTAGACCGAGTCGTGTAATCACACGAGTAACATAAATAACTATTACGTGTTAAGCAAGTAAAGCATTTAAGGTTTAGTTGCAACTAATGTTAGGACATCAAATGAATAACTATATTTGCCATCTTCACTTTTAACTTGGTTGATGAATTTGCCAACAAAATCTTCAATGTACTCATCACGTAATTCCATGGGAATGTGGTTCAAAAAGTGATTACCGCCCACTAAAGTATCTGAAAATAATTAAAAAAATAATACCATTTCAATAAAAATTTTAAAAAATACTTCGCAATAAATGGACTTCTGGAAAAGAGAAGGAAACGGATTGGACATCCATCACGTCTATAATAAATCCAGCTTGTTTTAAAATATCTGAAATTGTTTCTTTGGGGTTTGGACCAAAATCAAAAAATATATCTGGAAGATTTTTTATGTACTTTGACCACGGTTTCGTTTCATCATTTCGTTGATCCGCCATGCAAATATTTACTATATTACGTGAATCCACAACTATTGATGTAAATAATTGACCTTTCGGTTTTAGCATCTTATAGATATTTACAGACCATCTAAAACGATGAAAAATAAAAAAATAAAACAACTAAAATTAATTTAATATAATACTCACAAATCTGATCTTGGTAAAACATGAAATACATAAAATGCAAAAATGTGATGAAACTTCTCAAGATCCTTTTCACATTGCTCACTATCGAGTATATCCATTACTTCAAACGATAATGTAGACGTTTTATAAGTTTCATTTGCTACATCTATAGCATGTTCCGAAATATCAGCTCCAATTAGATGTTTCAGATGATTCATTACGAATGGATAGAGCGCTTCTTTGGTAACACGCCCATTTGAGCAACCAATATCTAACATTATTTCATTATCAAACCATTTGAAGTAATCCTTATAATTTGCTAAGAACGAATCTGCTTGAATCACCGTGTTGTAATTATTTTCGGAGAAAGTGACTGGGTTGAACATTGCTGCAAGTAAAAATTACATCAATCACGAAAATGGGGATGTTTTAAAGGATCTACCGAGAAAAATTTAATTCTAATTTTTTAAGATTTAAGTCTTGAGATTTATCAGACTAAAGCATTGTGTTCATGTCAGACTAAATTCCAAAAGATGATTTGTGCATTTATCGGAAGATCTTGAATTCGTTTTCATTATCTCAAAATTCTAAGACACATTGCTTAAACTGTGCAACATCGTCACATATCTTAATCGTGAGGAATGGACAAAATTCTAAGGCACATTGATTAAAATATTTAGAAATTTACAAAGAATGATGACGACTGTACCATTGTCTTTGATCTGGTCATAATCACCAGAGATCAAACAGAAATAGTCAACTTTATCAGAAATATTATTTAAAAGTCTTAGAAATTAATAGGGATTAATGAAAACTGTGTAATATCGTCTTTGATTCATTAAAAATCGTCAGATAACTGATAATAACTCTTAGAGGTTGTCTAAATTATCAGATAAGAATCATAAGAAATCGTCAAAATTCTATAGCACATTGTTTAAGCCGTGGAACATAGTCTTTGGTCCATTAAACATCATCACATATCTGATAGAAATCGTTAGAAATTACGTAAATAATCAGAAATCTGATATGAATCGTGAGTAATCGGCAAAATTCTAGGCATATTGGTTAAAATATTTAAAAATTCACAATGAATGATCAGGACATTGCTTTTGATCATCAGATATCGGATAGAAATTGTCAAAATTATCAGAATAATAGATAGATAGTTAATAATCTTATAACAAAAAAAATTAATTACTGTAATCGCAAAGTAAAAGAACAAATTAATTATTCCCAGGTGTACCAAAAACACCATAAAAAAATATAAATTACGCATACCGATTCAAGTAGCTACACGAAGTCGCAACTTATATTCAAAAATTGATGTATCCAAAATTTACGTATCAAACCCCGTATTCAAACGATCTCTCAAAATGACGATTAAGGAAGTGTGCTTGAGCTAACACTTTATTTACGCCTTACTAACACTGTAACACCTTTGTCCTTCCTCAGATACCAGAAACTTTAACAGCTACATTCGCAGATGACGCAGCTAATAAGTTGCAATTGAAAACTAGGCCAAACACTGTCTAATAAAATTAAATACAAATAAATCGACATACATAAACTTTACTTATAAGAATGTAAAGTATATCCCAGTATACATAAATAGCAATGCAGTTCCTTACGCCGATACCGCAAAATATCTTGGTATGACACTGGATACCAGGATCAAATGGCAAGCTCAATGGAACTTGATATCAAATTTAGACAACGATATGGGCTTATTGGTAGAAAAACTACATTATCATTACGAAACAAGTTGTTAATATACAAGCAAGTTGTTCGCCCAAATTATAGGCGACAATAAAAGCGGAGGTGCTGGTTTCAAAGAAAAATTGATTATAAAATAAGTGTAATTCTTTAATTAAAATAATATAAACCTTGTAATAATAAACAAATATAATATAATCAATAGAAAAATGAATTACCTTAAATAATGCGGTAAGGTGTAGCAGAAAATGAAGCTGTTGCGGAGTGTAGCGCTTCCGGAGCAGCAATGCGTCTTAAGCGGTGGTTTATTTTGCTTAAGTGGAGGCGAATGTCGCACATGCGCAACAGCATCTCAACGGAGTGAACACAAGTATTAGAACCAAAATGGACATACGGAATTCAATAGTAGGGTTGTATCTACAAGACAAATGCAAGTCTGATTCAAAGATTCCAAAACAAAGTACTAAGGTGTATTATCTCCATCGCGACTTGAAAGTCAGAGTGTCATCAGAGATTGTATCATTCCCATCTAAACATGAGAAGAGAATCCACGATCATTCCAACATCAAGACCATCCCGCTTCTCGACAACGAATATATCTTGTGTCGTCTTCAGAAGTTGAAGGCGTTCGATTTAGTGATCTAGTCATAGGATTAGAATCGTATTCGAATTCAAATATTACATGAAACTTAAAATCATAATTATACATGAAATGAAACAGTAACTCAAACACTACAAGGTTACTGGAGTTCAATGTGACCACCATTGAACACTTATAAGCTTCACACGGCATACTTCAAGCCGATACATGACGTTCAACCAATCGCGTACTTCGTTATGCCAGTGAGGCGATGCACGCTTTTGCCAAATGAAGTTATTTAGTTCGTCTCCACCAATTGGGGAAATAGCCATTAGCATCAAGATAGAAAATATCAGTTACATTTGCTTCTAGAAGGAAAACAGTGTATGGACCATACACTTTCTGCCGAGAAAAGGCACAAAAAACACTCAATTTAGCACAATCTCGTTGTAAGTCGACAATCTTGTAATAATTTTTTGAGCACCAGATGCGCACATTATGAGTGTTCACATGTCCACTGATGTGAAATGTGGATTCATCACAATGCAACAACATTCCATGTCCAAAGTTGGCACATAAACCATAGGATCACATCTGAACTTAATCCGGAACGGACGTTGCACACTAACTACAGATTTGGACTTAGCAAACTGCAGAACACAAAAAAACTTTCTATTCTCTAGTCGCATTTTTGCTACTACCGCTTTCTAGCGCAGTGCGTACCTAGAAACAGAACTGTTTGAGTTGCTCTTTCATTTCATATATTAATTATGATTTTAAGTTTCATGTCATAAATACCACAAAGTGATAAAACCACGATATTCATTTAGAAACAACTATAACTATATTTATCTATATTAAGTGTAAAGCAGACTGGACCACGTAAGGTGCAAAACATCTTTTTGTTTAATTTTGTGTATCAAAATGTCAAAAATAAGTAACTAATTAGTATATATTTACATAATTGTGCTATGCATAATACAGGGTCATCCACGACGATCGTCCATTAGATCTATATAGAGAACAAAATGAAGTGGGTGTTTGAAAATTTGTGGACTTGATACAATCTTTTAAACTAAAATTTGTCACTTTCCAATTACTTGTGGTTACACCGAAAGTGAAGTCAATTTTCATGTTTCAAATGGAACATCCTGTATTTTATTACATTTTTGAAACCTTAAATGTTCAAAAAGACAGCCATTTTCTCCTAAACATGCTTCAATTCTTGTTAATACGTGACGATTGGTGAGCTCCCCGATAGAGTTGCCAGATAATGAATTAAAAGCAGCTCGAATTCTGTTTTGCATATCATTTTTGTCCGCGTATGGCCCCGTTAATCATCTATCTTCAAACATATCGTTTAGCACAACTCTCACTGCATAGGTCCTATGTGAAGGAGCACCATCCATTTGATACCAAGCATCACGGTCTTCATATTCTTGAAGAAACCCGCCAACACATTGACTTTATTTGTTATCTTCTAACAAAAAAATTTTATTTTTTCCTTATCATTGACAGATAATAAGTAGCAAACAAGTTAATTCAAAACATTTATTCTTTACATAACAATTTTTTATCACTAAAACTTTTTATTATCTTTATTGGTATAAAAATAAATTTAGATTAGAACATTAGAACACGTTAACATGAAAGATCCAACACAATTTTCGTTGTTCAATAAAAACACTCTTCAACACGCGAAAGATTTTTTAAAAAATTACGAAGAATTATTCAAATGGACCCCATCGGAAAATATTTTGGAAATTGGGTGTGCTGCTGGGAATATAACCAAAGAAGCTCTTCATCCATTCGTGGAAAAACACTTAAATCAGCTAAAAGCAACCGATATCTCCGAAGAAGCCATCGAGTATGCAAAAATTAACAATGTCAATAAGAAAATTTCTTTTGAAGTACTCGATGTGACCAACGAAGAACAATGTTCGAAATATAACGAAAACTTTGGACATATTTTTGGGTTTTATTGTTTCCAATTGATTCCAGAAACAGATTTGTAAGTACATATTTAATTACTCTCTCTGTTCCATAATAAGTGTCCGATTTGATGTAAATTTAAGTCACAAAATTAGTGTCCGTTTTAAAATAAAGACAAGTTTTATACCGAAAACACAAAATTTTCGTTAAAGTTACAATACTTTTCCTTTAAAGTGACGTGCCAGTCCGCGCATTGTGTGGAGCTAGCTTAATAATAGTAGGACTATCACATTTAAGGCAAAGGTGTAACTGTCGTAGTTGAACCAGTTTGTCTTTGCCTAAATGATTTCTATCATGCATTGCTGCTGTGATTATCCTTATTCAGTGTATTACAACTCAGTTGATTAAAGACGTCAGTGACGAAATGATTAAATTAATCGATATTGGAAGCATCAGTTTGGTACTGAAGTGTCTGTATGGCATTGAAGAAACCGAGATCTAGTTCATTACCGTTAAGACTGTTAGGAGGTTGACACATAACGTTTCTTATCAAACGTAATGTGTCAAAATGATAAGNGACTTGATACAATCTTTTAAACTAAAATTTGTCACTTTCCAATTACTTGTGGTTACACCGAAAGTGAAGTCAATTTTCATGTTTCAAATGGAACACCCTGTATTTTATTACATTTTTGAAACCTTAAATGTTCAAAAAGACAGCCATTGTTTCCTAAACATGCTTCAATTCTTATTGATACGTGACGATTGGTGAGCTCCCCGATAAAGTTGCCAGATAATGAATTGAAAGCAGCTCGAATTCTGTTTTGCATATCATTTTTGTCCGCGTATGGCCCCGTTAATCATCTATCTTCAAACATATCGTTTAGCACAACTCTCACTGCATAGGTCCTATGTGAAGGAGCACCATCCATTTGATACCAAGCATCACGGTCTTCATATTCTTGAAGAAACCCGCCAACACATTGACTTTATTTGTTATCTTCTAACAAAAAAATTTTATTTTTTCCTTATCATTGACAGATAATAAGTAGCAAACAAGTTAATTCAAAACATTTATTCTTTACATAACAATTTTTTATCACTAAAACTTTTTATTATCTTTATTGGTATAAAAATAAATTTAGATTAGAACATTAGAACACGTTAACATGAAAGATCCAACACAATTTTCGTTGTTCAATAAAAACACTCTTCAACACGCGAAAGATTTTTTAAAAACTTACGAAGAATTATTCAAATGGACCCCATCGGAAAATATTTTGGAAATTGGATGTGCTGCAGGGAATATAACCAAAGAAGCTCTTTATCCATTCGTGGAAAAATACTTAAATCAGCTAAAAGCAACCGATATCTCCGAAGAAGCCATCGAGTACGCAAAAATTAACAATGTCAATAAGAAAATTTCTTTTGAAGTACTCGATGTGACCAACGAAGAACAATGTTCGAAATATAACGAAAAATTTGGACATATTTTTGGGTTTTATTGTTTCCAATTGATTCCAGAAACAGATTTGTAAGTACATATTTAATTACTCTCTCTGTTCCATAATAAGTGTCCTATTTGATGTAAATTTAAGTCTTAAAATAAAGACAAATTTTATACCGAAAGTACCACTTTTTCGTTAAAGTTACAATACTTTTCCTTTAAAGTGACGTGCCAGTCCGCGCATTGTGTGGAGCTAGCTTAATAATAGTAGGAGTGGTAATCTTTGTCTGAGCCGCTTCGACAAGGTTCCTATCACAATTAAGGCAAAGGTGTAACTATCGTAGTCGAACCAGTTTGTGTTTGCCTAAATGATTTCTATCATGCATTGCTGCTGTGATTATCCTTATTCAGTGTATTACAACTCAGTTGATTAAAGACGTCAGTGACGAAATGATTAAATTAATCGATATTGGAAGCATCAGTTTGGTACTGAAGTGTCTGTATGGCATTGAAGAAACCGAGATCTAGTTCATTACCGTTAAGACTGTTAGGAGGTTGACACATAACGTTTCTTATCAAACGTAATGTGTCAAAATGATAAGGTTCTATCTCATCGTATGCGAGGAAGTACTTGTTCGATGTTTTCTTTAAATAAAACCATTTCTCATCAACATGAATGAAGTTTGAATGAAAAGATGCTGTCAAAATCAAGCATTGCCAAGCAGTATTTCAAACGCTGAAATTTGTTGCGAAATGTAAGGAATGGTTTTATTGCGTTGGTGTAGGGCTTAATCAATCTATATAAAAAATATAGATCATTAAAAACAAATGAGTCTTGGCAATACTATAAAGATATGAGGAATTATGTAAAGGGAGCCATAAACAGAGAAAGAAAGGCGTATGTTATCATTGTATGGGATTGGAAACTAATCCATGGATAGCGTTGCGGAAATGTAGAATTTTAACTCGCACAACTGACAGTATCCCTGGGCAGCTTGCTAACTCGGATCAAATTAACAACTATTTCACAAATATAGTTCCTCTGAATGGGGACATTGACAGAGATCTATATCAATCTTATATGAATAATGTAGTCACAAAACATATTTTCAATTTTGAATGTGTCAGTGATGCTAAAATAGAGGAAGACATTAACTGCATAAGAAGCAACTCCACAGGATTAGATGGACTTAATATTAAAATGATTAATTACTGTTGCCCTCACATAATACCTCAAATTAAAGACATAGTTAATTGCTGTTTGTCGGACGGTCGATTTCCAGACGCTTGGAAAAAGGCGAAAATAGTTCCATTACCAAAGAAAAAAAAGCCAGATTAATTTGCTGATTTACGTCCGATTAGCATTCTACCAGTGTTGTCTAAGGTGCTGGAGAAAATTATGTGTGAGCAGCTCCAGGCGTTTGTTTACAAACATAAATTGTTGCCAGAAACGCAATCTGGTTTCAGAGCGGGTTATGGCTGCACTACGGCTTTGCTTAACATAGTGGATGATGTACTGAGGGCGTCCGATAGCGGTAAAGTAACAGTACTGTGTTTATTCGAAGGCATTTGACAGGATGAATCATAAAATGTTGTCCTCAATTTTGTATCATATTGGGGTGAGTCAACCAGCAGTAGGTCTTTTGATGAGCTACTTGTCTGATAGGGAACAGCAAGTCGTAATAAATGGTCGCTTTTCTAAGCCGTCATTTGTCAGGGTTGGATATCCTCAGGGATCAATCATATCTCCCTTGTTGTATAGTATATACACAAGTCAATTCAAAGACAGAATTCGGTATTGCAGTGCCCATTGGTATACTGACGACACACAAATATACCATTCATTCACTGAATCGGAGGTGGATGTGGCGTGCGCAAAAATTAATGAAGACTTGCAAAGGTTGGTACGGGTTTCCGAGGGGCATGGCCTTTGCATCAACCCGCAAAAAACAGAATTAATGCTGTTTGGTCCCAAAAAACTTAAAATTAAATTACAAAATAAAATCAAAATTGAAATCAACAATAAGCAATTGATAATTAGTAAATCAGCAAAAGACTTAGGAGTAATTCTTGACGAAAATTTAAAGTTTGATTCTCATGTTAATAAGTGTGTACAAAAAGCATATGCGTCATTGAAATTGATTTATTGCAACCGAGAGTACATCAATAGAACAACTAAACGATTACTATGTGACAGCATAGTGTTATCGCACTTTAATTTTGCGGATTGCTTGTATTATCCGTTTTTGTCTTGTGTACTTAAGTCTAAAATTCAAAAAGTTAAAAACTTCTGTATAAGACTATTGTTTGGGTTGAGGCGAAGGGACCATGTAAGCAGTAAACTGTCGGAAATCGGCTGGATGGACATGCAGTCGCGACGTTTGGCGCACTCGGCATTGTTGTTTCGCAATGTGGTCACCAAGGAGAACCTTCCGCTCGGACGTACACAATCTTAATATAAGATTTAACTGAATTCTTTAAAAACAGTTTTACCTATCAAATTAGTAAAATATTTAATGATATTATTATGAATGTTGGAATGTGCTCGTCTGAGTGGCAGTTTAAGAGGCGATTAAGGACAGTGTTAATACAGGGACACGGGAATCTGTAGAAGTGGGAGGGAGCGACATATTTCATATTTTTCTTTTGTTTGCATCGGTCTTTTGTGGCATGAATTTTGATTAGATTTATTAGGTTATAATGTATGTATGTTACAGTGCGATTACGGTTATGTAATTGAAATTATTGTTTTGTTTTTCTTTTTGTTTTTCTTTTCGTTGTGATGGGTTGGTGGAAGAACGGTGAAAACCGAACTAACTCATATTGAGCACATTTAATGTAAAGGATACTGTTACTTTATTACTGTAATTGAGAAGCTCAATAAAGTATTATTATTATTATTATTATTACTTAATACTTCGTTGACTTGTGCTTTTCGACATATGAGGTACCTCCTTTATCTTTTCTACATATATGGGTTTTCGCTTTCTTCCAACATTTCCAAATTTCCGCAAATTTACATTTGAACATACTGAGTCTTCACGTAAGGATTGCTGTGCTCGATACCAAATTCGACTTATGACACAGAATATCGAGCGGCTGCATTTTTTATCGAACCATATTTCAGATTACCATTTATACTTGCTCCTAGCAAATAATGGTACACATTTTGGCGTATTTATTGCGTTACTTACTAGCCAACAGATAGAAATAAAATTCCAGACTTGCTGGATTTCTTTATTACGAAAAATATATCACTTAACTTCATAAACATAAAAGAGGAGTTAGACCTGGACTCAGATCACTCACCAGTACTCTAAATAACAAAGTATGTAACAAAGAGCCCTTTTTATCACAAACTAAGTTCTCAAAAGACATACCAAAGTCAGCCTGAGTTTCTGTGTCCTATATCACATATGGTTATAACTAATTGTTATTTTTTTTTAATATCTTTTGGATTGAATTTGCCATAAAGTAATAAACAATGGAAATTATAAAACAAGACATTACACAGTAATAAAGAAATATATTTTTCAACTTCTCGATAACATTGGGTTACAAATGTATTTACGTGTTAAGCAAATAAAGCATTTAAGGTTTAGTTGCAACTACTGTTAGGACATCAAGTGAATAACTATATTTGCCATCTTCAGTTTTAACTTGGTTGATGAATTTGCCAACAAAATCTTCAATGTACTCATCACGTAATTCCATCGGAATGTGGTTCAAAAAGTGGTTACCGCCCACTAAAGTATCTGAAAATTAAAAAAATAATACCATTTCAATAACAAATTAAAAAAATACTTCGCAATAAATGGACCTCTGGAAAAGAGAAGGAAACGGATTGCACATCCATCACGTCTATAATAAATCCAGCTTTTTTTAAAATATCTGAAATTGTTTTTTTGGGATTTGGACCAAAATCAAAAAATATATCTGGAAGATTTTTTATATACTTTGACCACGGTTTCGTTTCATCATTTCGTTGATCCGCCATGCAAATAGTTACTATATTACGTGAATCCACAACTATTGATGTAAATAATTGACCTTTCGGTTTTAGCATCTTATAGATATTTACAGACCATCTAAAACGATGAAAAATAAAAAAAGAAAACAACTAAAATTAATTTAATATAATACTCACAAATCTGATCTTGGTAAAACATGAAATACATAAAATGCAAAAATGTGATGAAACTTCTCAAGATCCTTTTCACATTGCTCACTATCGAGTATATCCATTACTTCAAACGATAATGTAGACGTTTTATAAGTTTCATTTGCTACATCTATAGCATGTTCCGAAATATCAGCTCCAATTAGATGTTTTAGATGATTCATTACGAATGGATAGAGCGATTCTTTGGTAACACGCCCATTTGAGCAACCAATATCTAACATTATTTCATTATCAAACCATTTGAAGTAATCTTTATAGTTTGTTAAGAACGAATTTGCTTGAATCACCGTGCTGTAATTATTTTCAGAGAAAGTGACTGGGTTGAACATTGCTGCAAGTAAAAATTACATTAATCACGAAAATCGGGATGTTTTAAAGGCTTCCTATCAATTAAGAAGGAAAAGCTTATTGTGATTATCAAAGATAAGATACACTACTCTCCAAAATTATCGCACCACCTAAATTATGCATTAAGTTTAAAGGTATTTTTTTTTGAATCAACGGATGGATTTTGATGATTCTTTCTTTACGATATAGGTTGATTTTTAAGGAAGAAATGTGTTGATGGTTTCTGACAATTGTCAGCGTTTTACCCATATACGGGGTGTAAAAAGAAATTTATGTTTTTTCTTCTAATTTTGCAACCCTTCTCTACATTTTCGTTCAAGAATCATCTCGATATCTCTTTTATCAAGGAAGATACACAAGTTTAAATGTAACGAATTTTTATTAACATTTTAAACAAGTAGGTGAAAACTAAAAAACACTACATAATCCTTAATCAATTCTCTCAAAATCACCTAATAACGTGTATTTCCGCCTCTCTTACGTACCACTTCTTCACAGCGACGAGGCATACTTAAAATCAAGCGTCGAATTTGATCTTGATCAATTGCATCCCAAACCTCTCTTACCGTCCTCTCAACGTCGTCCAAAACGATAGGTGGTGGATGTCGGCCCCTTAACTGACGATCAATATTATCCCATAAGTTCTCTATTGGATTGAGATCAGGGCTACAGGGTGGTTAGTCCATGGTTTGTTTACCAACTTCATCTAAACAGTCACAGACCGTATAGGCAACATGAGGTATTGCATTATCATGCATTAATAAAAAATTATTTCCTAGGTAAGGAGCAAAGGGTACCACGTGTTCCGATAAAATGTCTATAATATACTTTTCACCTGTTAATGAACCTCTTCGCAAAGAAGCAAGGTCTGTTCGTGCTGTAAGCGAAATTCCACCCCAAACCATTATAGATCCTCCGTTAACACGTTGACTGCCACGGCACTTTTCGGATTCCGGTCCGAGAAGCCAAATCGATTTAATCATATTATATTATTAAAAATCCTAATTATGATTCGTAACAATCATTAAAAAGTTTACAGGATGTTTTTTTTTGTAGAAAAAAGGGTCCTACGAATTATCTCGTAGTCGGCTTTTGTTAGACAAAGCTCTGCAGGAGCCCACTACGAGTTGATTTGTACAGACATGCTTCGATTTGTCGCCTAAGTACAACGTTACGTACAAGCGCTAAGCAAGTAAGTTCATCAGTGTAAAGTCAGATCTTGAATCGCAAACATTACATATTCGTCGATTTTAAATATTTTTGTGTCTATTTGTTTGCAATAAAATAATAAATGTAAACATACTAAAAAAATTGCAAGGAAAAGACCACTTACTAAAGCCAAACTTGAAAATTTTGCTAATCTAAGTGAATCTGACGAATTTTTTGTTGGAGATGGTAACAACACTAGTGATTATGTACCTACTGATGATTCCAGTGAGTGCAGTGATAATGAAGTCGTCTCAGAGCCTGAAGATGACACAATTTTTGAACAAGATTGCAATAAAGATGCTCCTCATGCAACCACATCAAATACCAATGATAATTTGTGGACACAAAATCAACAAAATCCTGAAATATTTATTTTTCATGAGAATATTCGTTTGAAATTAGATACGGCAAATTTCACAGTGCAAAGGCTTGTGGACTTATCTTTTTCCAACGATTTTCTTATATTACTGGTCGAACAAACGAATTTGTATGCTGCACAAGAAATTGAAAAATATGGAAGTCTAACAAAATCTAAAAGGCTATCACTCTGGAAAGACGTTGACACTGCTGAAATGAAGGTTTTTATTGCACTTCTTTTACAAATGGGACCTTCTTCTTTTCCTACAATAGAACATTATTAGAGTAGAAACGAAATGTATAATGTAATGTTATGGCGATCGTATATGAGTCGGAATAGATTTCAACTGTTACTACGCTATTTTTATTTAGTTGATAACTCAATACCATCGTCCGACAGACTATACAAGGTGCGACCTATTCTAAATCATTTCAACAATATTATGCGCCAAAACTATGTGCCAAATAAAAACATTTGTATCGAAGAATCAATGATGTTATGGCGTGGAAGATTACAATTTCGCCAGTATATAAAAATAAGAAACACAAGTACGGCATCAAACTCTATGAACTTTGTGAGCCTGATGGTATTGTTCTCAAAATTAAAATTTAGAGCGGAAAATCTGAAGAAAATGAACATAATTTAGGTCACACTAGTGACGTTGTTTTACATTTACTTGAGGACTATCTGGACAAAGGATATACAGTCTACATGGATAATTTTTATAACTCTGTATCTCTTGCAAATATACTGACTACACGAAAAACTTATGTGTGTGGAACGCTACGAAATAATAGAAAAGGAAATCCCAAGGATGTTGTAAATCGTAAACTAAAAAAAGGAGAGATATTTTGGCAGTGAAATGGTAATGTTACTGTTTGTAAATGGAAGGACAAGCGAGAAGTTCTTACCATTTCATACAAGCACGTTGTTGAAATAGTGGCGGTGGCCAATAGAAATAAAAAGATTTCGATGAAAGCGAATATAATTCGGGACTACAACAACGGAATGTCTGGCATTGACCAATCAGATCAAATGCTATCATACTACACAGCTCTTCGAAAGACAATTAGGTGGCCAAAAAAAGTTGTATTACATATTATTGAGATATATATACATAATGCGCACAACCTTTTTCAAAAAGTAAATTGTTCCACAGTAAAACTAATAAAGTTCAGAGAAGAATTTGTGAAGACATTGATTGGCGAAAATATTCAATCAACTTCAGCTAAAAAATCTAAATTGGACGACCTTCATTATTTACAAAATATTCCCCCTACTGCAAAGAAGCAACGACCGACAAAGCCTTGTCGAGTTTGTACAAGAGTTATTTCTGCCCAGTCTGTGAAGAGAAGCCACCTCTTTGTGTTGAAGATTGTTTTAAAATTTATCACAAACAATAAGTATATTCTTTTTCTGTTAACTAATGAATAAACAGTGAATGTATATTTTTGGTTCATTTTCAAAAAAAATTCTATTCGTATAAGCCAAACTTGATTGTTTATTTTATTCCTGGATTCCATCCATCCATATTTACACTTATAAACAATGAACTTACTCGTAGCGGCGCAAAAATGGCAAGTCAAAAAACTACGAGTTATCTCGTGTTGGGCAGTCAACGTGTTAAATAAAGTTGTCGGTCGTATGTTGCACTGTGCATAGCGTTCATTGGGCCGTCGAATTACTCTTAAACGTCTATCTGAGCTGTATAAACAAAACCTTGATTCATCTGTGAACAGTACTTGTTCCCAGTCATCAGCATTCCAATCAAGATGTTCTCTGGAAAATTGCAATCTCCTTCTACGATGATTTGCGTTTAAATTTGGTGCTCTGGCAGGAGTCCTTGCATGCAAATCACCTTCGGCGAGACGCCTTTGTACAGTGTTAGTACTAATTCGAATATTATGAACATCTGTTAGTTGTATCTGTAAGTTTCTCATTGTAACAAAACGTTCCCTTAAAGCACGAAGTCTAATAAAACGATCTTGGTGTAGTGTTGTGACTCTCCTTCTTCCTTGTCCAGGTCGTCTTGTATGATCATTTGTCTCTTGAAATCGTTGAACGGCACGCGATATTGTTGTATGAGAAACTACTAATCTCAAGCCTATTTCACGATAACTTATTCGCGGTTTAAATGTCTGGAAATACGGTCCATGTCAAATAAACACTTAATAACCCAAAGCAGAACTTGCTAAATGCGTAAATAAAATTGACAAACATTTCTGTCAAACTGTTTGATATTTCATAGCCTGCTTGTTTCATTAGTAAGGACTATATTTCAACAAAATTAAGTCAAACTTAAAAAATGTGTATCTTCCTTGATAAAAGAGACATCGAGATGATTCTTGAACGAAAATGTAGAGAAGGGTTGCCATTCTTACGTAATGCAAATGGAATGTAGCGGTTCTTTCTGATAAATTCCACAGGGTGTTGCAAAATTAGAAGAAAAAACATAAATTTCTTTTTACACCCCGTATATGGGTAAAACCTTGACAATTGTCAGAAACCATCAACACATTTCTTCCTTAAAAATCAACCTATACCGTGAAGAATGAATCATCAAAATCCACCAGTTGATTCAAGAAAAAAATACCTTTAAACTTAATGCATTATTTAGGTGGTGCGATAATTTTGGAGAGTAGTGTATTATTTATTAATCATACTTCTTTGTTTAAATATAACATTTTGTTGCTAGGACAGTTAAAACATTCATTTCATAAAAATAATTTCCATATTTTATGGTTACATGTTTAAAAATCTTGCTGATATAATCTTCAATATAATCTTCTCGCATTTCTTTTGGAATATACACCAAAAAATTGTTCATACTAAATAAATATATAGCGTTGAAGCGGTGAAAGTTTTATATTCTGCTTAAGTATTTAGCATACGTAATGTTTGCACTACCATTTGGAATCCGCAGTATCACACTTATATAAACAGAATCGAAAGAATCCAAAAGAAATTTCTAAAGCACTTAACCTATAAATTTAATTTAAACTATAAAGATTACTATTCTGCGTGCAGCTCTTTCTAACTTATTCCACTCCACCAACGCCGTTTATGTAACGACGCTCTGACATTTTACAATATTGTCAATGAAAGATTTGTCTCCTCGGTCCTGTTGGGTTGTGTGAATACATATACGTATGCCGCCCCGATCTTTAAGACATGAGACCATTTTTTATACTCCTATTCCGAAGACAAATTCAACAGACTCAACACTTCAACATACTGGTTAACTTTACTGTAACGTAATCAAATGTGTACTTTCTTTTTCAAATTTCATATTTTATTTATTTTTTTGTATTTTCTTTTTTTTTCAATTTGTCTTATTATTATCTTTGTTTTTTATAGTACAATTAATGTTTTTCTTAGTTAATTTATTCGTAATTAACCGCACAATGTGTTAATAATTTTTCTGTTAATGAAAAAAAAATTTAAGTCTTATTTTTTAAGATTTACGTCCAAATCTTGAGATTTATCAGACTAACGCATTGTGTTCATATCAGACTAAATTCCAAAAGTTGATTTATGCATTTATCGGAAGTTCAGCAAGACTGGCACCTTGCTTATTATAAATATTGTCTTTGATTTAGTCATAATCATCAGATATCAGACAGAAATAGTCAAAATTATCAGAATAATTATTCAAAAGTCTTAGAAATTAACAGCATTAAATAACGCGGCAGTCATCCAGGCATTTGTTGGGTATTGTAATGAACAAGCAACGTTTTAATATTAGCTGACTTTCCTTCTTCTCCAGCTAAAATTCAAGTTCATAAACAACGCCAAAGTAGGCCTGTTTCACCAGCATTAGACACTTTATCAGCTGTTAGTTCGTTGTCTTTGATAATTTTATAAAATTCTTTCTTGTAGTGGTTTGCAGATTCTTCATTTGCTGATTCTGTCTCTCTCGTGACATCACATCAAGTTTACGAATTCCATGGCGAAAGCTTCTCACACCAAAACCTAAACCCAACATATATCCTAAATTAATTGGAGACAAAATTGCAGAAAATAGAAAGCGAGTGAGAAATGGCAAACCAATTCACCAAGAATTCCTGGTGATAAAACTAAATTAAATAAAATAACAGCAGAATTAAGAGCATTAACAGATAGCCACAAGCAAAATAATGTTCTAAATTACTTAAAAGATCTTTCTGACGATGCCAGTACTGATTATTTCCTATGAAAGCCAACAAGAAAGCTTAAAGTTCCAAAAATACATCAACGCATCAATTTCGGCTTCGGAATAAAGATGTAGCAATAGACCAAGTGCATAGTATAACAAATACTATCTAATAATGGAAGAAAATAAAATCTGCTCTGCCATATTTTTGGATGTTGCACAAGCTTTTGACAAAGTCTGGTTAGATGGTTTAAACTACAAACTCTTCGTACCTTTCTGATCAATATTTTAGAGTAAAATGCGAAAACGCTTATTCACTATAAGACGTACACTTACCACAAATAAAACGATGCAAACCTCAATATTAATAAAATTAAAATTCAAATACTATTTAACTGGTCTCAATTAACGAAGAAATTCGATAGCATTAATAATCAAGAAATTTAAATTATAACAATAATAATCTTATCTGTTTTGATTTTCATCAACTCCAAGTCTTCAACCTCTCGTTCTGATCTCTTCGTAGAACGAAATCCAAGTTAACCAAAATCCAAAAAGAAATGTAGAAACGTATCAAACCACGTGTTCAAATGATCTCTCAAAATGGCGGTTAAGGAAGTGTGCTTGGGCTAATACTTTACGCACTTCGTCCTTCCTCAGATACCAGAAACTTTAACAGCTACATTCACAGATGACGCAGCAAATAAGTTACAATTGGCATTAAATTCAATCGAAAACTGTATCAAACAATGTCTAATAAAATTAAATACAAATAAATCGACATACATAAACTTTATTTATAAGAAAGTAAAGTATGTCCCAGTATACATAAATGGAAATGTAGTTCCTTACGCCAATACTCAATACTCAAATGAAAAGCTCACGTCAAGAAAAAACGTGAAGAACTTGATATCAAATTTAGACTTTGTAATAATAAACAAATAAAATATAATTAATAGAAAAATGAATTACCTTAAGTAATGCGACAAGGTGTAGCAGAAAATGAAGCGGTAGATAGTTAAGTGGTTGCGGAGTATAGCGGTTCCGGAGCAGCAATGCGTCTTAAGCGATGATTTATTTTGCTTTAGTGGAGCCGAATGTCGCACATGCGCAACAGAAACTTTAGAATGATTTGGAAGCTGGGGTTTTGATAGAAAAAAACTTTTGAAACACTTTTGATGGTAAAATGTGCTATCACACTTTATCATCAAATCTGAACGCGATTATTGGTCAGACGACGACGATTTGGAAAAATGTATTATGAAAAATGCTATGAGCAAAAATGCCTATCTTCAAGTAAAGTCTTACATACATTTTCAGAATAATGTCGAAGCTAATGAAAGTAAGGGCGATAAATCGTTTAAGATTAGACCGTTGTTAGATATAGTAAATGCAAGTTTTCAAAATTTTAGTATTTCTTAAGAAAATCTTCCATAAATGAAATGATTGTAAGATATTACGATCACCACTTACTACAAGTGCATAAAGGGTAATCCAATACGATTTGGTTACAAATACTGCACACTTTGTGGCGAAGATGGATATTATTTCTTTTGCTAAATAATTAATATAGTCCAATAAGCTGTAGCAATCATGCCTTATTTCATCAATTAAAAGAAATGCAAGTACGTTTAACAGGTACTATCAGCGAAAATAGGAAAATGTAAAATGTCTTTTGTGACCAACCAAAGTCCTAGAAAAGTTAGCTCCAGATAAATATCCTATGATCAAAGATTTGATAGCGAAAACAAATTATTGCTAGTAAAATGGAATGATAGCAAATGTGTTTGTATGGTCACAAATTTTGATACTATAAAACCAGTAGCATCAGTTGCAAGATGCAGCAGAGTACAAAAATTAAAAGTGTAAGTTGCTCAGCCAAGATTGATTCATTATTATAATCCATACATGGGTAGGGTAGACCATCATGATTGGCTCATAGAAAAACATTCTATAGGAATATGGGGTAAGAAATGGGTTTTTTTACCAAATGGTGGTTGTAAGCTGTTCTTCAGGGTAAGAGTGACCTGTGTGTGAAATTCGGTGACCCAATACGTATTGGTTACGGAGCTATTAATGTTTTAAGTTTATGGTTGGGATTTATGGATAACTTCACACCAGTCTTTCAATTCATATATTAATAATGATTTTAAGTTTCATGTCATAAATACCACAAAGTGTTAAAACCCCGATATTCATTTAGAAACAGTGTAAAGCAGACTGGACCACTGGGAAAAGCTGCAAAACATCTTTTTGTTTAATTTTGTGTATCAAAATGTCAAAAATAAGCAACTAATTAGTATATATTTACAATGTGTTATATAATTGTGCTATGGCATAGTACAGGGTCATCCACGACGACCGTCTATTAGAACTATATAGAAAACCAAATGAAGTGGGGGTTTCAATAATTAATTGGGAAATTCTTCTGGTAAACTATTGTAAAATGTTTTGTACCAAAGTTTAAATTCAGCAGCTGTAAATACTAGTGATGGAACTAAACATAAAAGGCTACTTTGGAAAAGAATATCTTTGTGTGCAATAAATCTGTCATCTAATTGTATTATGACGTTGACTAAGAATGGGATGAAAACTCATATTTTGTAATATTCTGTTTCAAAATTCGCTCTATTTCTTTGTCTAAGTACAACTCTTGGTCTTTAATTGTTGTCTTTACTTGTTCTCCAAATATATTCCACATCAACTGATTTCCTTCCAGAAATATGTTGTTATAAAATGTGTCAAAATTGAAACTGCTTGACACAAGTCGGTATTTATCATTTGAAGTAATTTTGACAAGGGTAGTGTGTATGCAAAAACGACTTCCATAACTAAAAGACACAAGATAAATTCGAAAGAACTTACAGAATTTTTCAACAATGTTGCCCAAGATGACGATTCCCGATCTATCCAAGTTGACATGTCTTCTAGAGCAGAAACTACGGACTCTAACAGTTCTTTCATTGCAACAATGATATCTTGTCGTTGAATCCATCGCGTGGGACACAGTTGTTTCAATTTGTCTCGTCTAGATGTGGAATTTAACTCATTGATTTTTTCGATTAAGACACTTTGGCGTATTAAAAAAATTATATGCATTTTCTATTATACCCATACAGTTTTTAATAGGCTATACAGTACTGGGGCATCTAAAATAGCCAGATTCAAAGAATGGGAAGCGCAGTGAACATACAAGCCTGTCGGATATAGTTGTTTTAATATAGCCTGTACTAAATACTTGAATTATTACATTGGCTAACGATTCATCTCTGGTTGATGTAACCGGAACAAATTGCAGGAACATTGTTATTTTTTATGTACCTTACACAGAAAAATATCTAGCTTCTTTGTGTTGTGGCATTTATGTAACTTGCATTCTTTGGACAAGTCATTAGATGATTTCTTAATACATTATCACCCGAGTTAAGCCTGAATTTGAGAAGACAGCGAAACTTTCCTTCTCCTGGGATTACTTCAGATGAATTCTCAATACTTAAAGGTCTAGAATCCTTGACCTCTTAACGATATATCGTATCTTCCACACTCTATATAGTTCTAATGCCCGGGATACACGAGGCTAGTTTTGTAAGCTAGGATAGCAAGCTAGTGCTAGTAAGCTAGCAAGCTAGTGCATCTATCATCGTGTATACAAAACTAGCTTTATTCCAGGCTAGTAAGCTAGTGTCTGAAGCCAGGATAGTTTAATAGCTTGCCGTTCTATTTTTAAAGCTAGTAAGCTTCCCCCACCACTGATTTTGCTGTGCTGGCTTCGGTTTAGCTTCGTGTCGCCGGGGAAGCTAGTAGAGCTAGTATCCGTTCGGCTACAGTGCCGCAGTGTTCACGCGGTTTTGTTTGTCTGACTGCAACTACGTATGTTTCTGCAACGAGATGCCGAAACTAAGTAACGAAATAAATTTAAAGTTTGTACAATTGTACCGTGAGAAGGAATGTCTATGGAACGCTACCATTCCGTCTTATAAAGACAAATCTATGCGAGATTCAGCACTACAAAAAATGTGTGGCGAATTATTGACAATGGGTATACAAATGAATACCAAAGAAGTAAAAAATAAAATAAAAAATTTAAGAGCAACTTATTGTCAAGAACTGTCAAAAATTGATAAATCAACCAGGTCTGGAGCTCGTTCTCAAGAGGAATATACGTCAAAGTTAAATTGGTTCAAGGAAATGCACAGTTTCATTAAAAATGTACCAATGAAAAGAAAAACAACGGTAAGTGAATTGTTTTCATTCATTATTTATTTATTAAGTATTACTTATTATCTATTTATTATGACATGTGGTTAAGTGTACAGTGTG
>NW_019280898.1:64604-74851 GCF_000648695.1 Onthophagus taurus
TCACGAATGATTTAAATAGAGACCATACAATAATACCACAACAAAATGAACACGATATTTTTGGAGCATTTGTAGCTAGCCAACTTAAAATGTTATCATCTATTCAGGCTATTACTGCTCGGGATGAAATCAATGCTACATTATCTCGTTGTCGAAAGACGGATTTAAATTATAGTAATACAACATTTTCATACCAGACACCGAGTCACGAGTCTTCAGACACGACATTCAGTATTGACTATGAAGATTCAACGAACGTTTTCGATGTGATTACCACAGCATTCAAAAATGCATAATGTTGTGGAGGTGGAAAAACATCACATTCTTTGTTATTATTCCCAAATGTATTTTTAATAAATAAAAAATAATACAAACCTTAATGTTTTCTTCCAATACCTTGTAGATTTCGACACATACTTCTGGTATAAATTTGCCTATAGCACATCTTGAAACCCGATAAAAGTGACTAAGCCTCCTGTAACTAATACCGGACGAAAGAAAATCTAAAGTGATCTCCAATTTTATTCTTGCAGGTAACGCCTGTCTCATTATTGTATCCATTCCTTGTATTTTTGGCGTCACAAGACTCAACAGAATATCAAACACATCGGGCGTAATTCGCAAAATACTCTTGTACTCGCCTATATCGTTATTGCAAAGTTCTTTTAAAAGTAAAGCGATGATCCACGTTCATTCCTTCTTAAAAGCCATGGTCTTGTCCATATACGTTTTTCTAATACATCTAGTAATTCGTCTAATGCAAATTGACATAGTTTCCGAAGTAACTGTTTCAGTTGTATTGTGTTTTTCTTACGAATGCAGTTCATTTTACTTCACGGACGTTTTGTACCGTCAATACCGTCAACCGTCTGCAATGGTACTGGCTTGGCTGGGTTAAAATTACTGGCATCATGTAAACAGCACTAGCATCTTCCAAGCGAGGACAGCAAGCCAGGACAGTTATCTAGCTTACCTAGCTTGCTATCCTAGCTTACAAAACTAGCCTCGTGTATCCCGGGCATAATGGTCAGTCGTCGTATAAAAAGCTCTATATAAAAAAAATTCTTGCGTTAGATTTGGCCCTTCTTCTTCTTTATCTTCTTCACGTTCCACTATGTGGCCAAACTGATATTTTTACAAATACTAAGACAACGCAAGATTTTCAAGTACAGTAAAACCTCGATATAACTAATACGGGGAATGCAGTGTCTGTTATAGCCAAAAGTCCATCAATTTTTGGACAGACGGAAAACTACCTATACAACAATCTGGCTGCTGAATAGCAATTAAAACTGAAACTAATAATAGACCTAGAGCTATAATAGAAAGTTTCGGGTTTAGCCGCGCGTCTTCAGACACACGTTTAATTTATCTACTCAAACGTCACTTGATGGTACAAAATTGTAATATATTTCTCGACGTTGGTAAGTTTCACAAAACCGGGAAATCGGACACTTATTTTGGAACACAGGGAGTAATTTTTTTATTAAACGGTTGTTTTATTATTTAGATGGTCCAACAATATTTCAAAAATGTTAAAACCTGGCGGTCAATTTTTCGCATATATGATTGTGAACAAATGTTTTTATAACGAGATATTAATAGAGCAACGAAACGAAAAAGATAAACCTTGGTGGAAATATATTAACGATAAACCAAATCAATTTGTTGATTACGGATCTAAACCAACCGATTTTATTGCTGATGTTCTTCACAAAGCTGGATTAGAAACAATTAAAATTAATTGTGAACGTAAATATTCTACATTTTCCAACATACAAACTATTAAAGGTATTTTTTTTTAATTTTACGTAAATTGTGTTTATTAATTTTTTTTATTGTTAAGGTACTATTGGAACGATAAATCCATATTCTAATTTTATCCCAGAATCAATGAGAAATGATTACATGGAAGATTATCTCAATAAAGCCATGAAATATGTTCAAGTAGATAGTGATGGAAATTATTATTTCTTTTTGGATGTTCTTAGCGTTCTTGCTAAAAAAGTTTAAAACCGAAAATCGTATAAAATATCTTCTTTATTAATATGAATAAAAAGTTACAAAATCTATTTTTTAGTTGCTATAAAACAAACAACTTCCAGGGTATAATGATAACCTTTTTCATCAATTTTCAATCGATCAAATATTCTACGCAAGAAATCCGCTAAGTAATCGTCTTTCATTTCTGGGGGTACATATTGCGAAAATAAACTGAAGCTTGAAGCTGTTTCTATAATAAAAAAACAAAAATAAATTCAACAATCAAAACAATTTTTTCAATATTACTTATCATGTTTTCTTTTTTCTCAAAACTATTCGTTGCATCTTCTCTTGCAATTGAGTCAACCGTAAACCCAGCTTCGCTTAAAATATTTGTGATTACCTGTACTGGGTTTGACCCGACAAAATTAAAAGGATTTGGTCTATTTTGAATATGCGAATTCCATGGAGCTGATTTATCAGCTGTCTGGTCATTAATTACATCTGTAATTAAATTTGGAGAATTGACGACTATACCAAAGACTTGTCCCCCCGTTTTTAACATTTTATATGCATTCTTGGGCCATCTACAAATCACTTTTCATAAAAATGTTTACCATAAAAATAAAAAAAAACATTCTTACACCTCTGCAGGTTTAACCAAATGGAAGCAATAAAACGCAAAAATTTTATCAAAGCTCTCTTTGTACAAATCACCTTGATTCAAATCACCAAAATTCATTTCATCAAAAAGAATTTTTGAATTATTATTCGTCGCTTTAGCAACTTCAATTGCCGCTGCAGAAATATCTACGGCTAATAAATTATTTATCTTCTTCTCCTTTAAATACGGATACAAAACTTGAGTTGTAATAGTTCCACTAGCACATCCAACTTCGAGAACGTTTTCGTTTTCATTCCATTTTAACGCATCTTGATATTTTCGCAAAAAATGTTGCGTTTGATACAACGTATTAGGATTGTATTTGGAAAAATCTGCCGGATTTTGCATGATTCTAACGAAACGATATTTACTGTACTACGAATTAATCTCAAATCGAGCTGCTTCGAGCGATTCGGTTGAAGGTCATTGTCGTATCAAAATAGTTTTTTTTTTAATCTGTACGCATGCGCATTTAATAGATTTAAAATAAAACAAATCCTATGTTGTTAACAATGATTATGATTATTTTTTTATTAAGTATAGTTAAGTTTATTTTAGACAACCAAACATGCGCAAGGGATCATTACGTTTTAAGTTTAAAAGTTGTTTTTCTTAAATAATATTCTGCTTTGTTCATAATGACCATTTATGTTTTTAACCAAATAACCAATTTATTTTAACTTTCCAGCATATGTTAGGAGAACATTAAGTGTAAGGAATGTTGTTGAAAATGCGTTTGGCATTTGATATTTGTCGGTACAAATTTTAAAATTAGTAAGCAGAATGAATCTTCTTGATTTTCGTCGACTTTGAGAAGGTTTTTGACTCGTTAAAGAGAAGAATCATGTGGCATATTCTGGAAGAATATGGGTCCCTCTAACGATCATCAGTGTTATCAGGGAGATGTATGAGGTTATAGAATGAAGGAGGTGGGATTTTCAGCTATTCAGTGGAAGATGCAAGACAAACTTGAGAAACTTGAGTTTGCGACGATTTTCACTAAGATTTTATAACATGGAGGTAAAGCTGGGAAAACTGCATGATAACGCAGAAGTAGTAGAAGTAAAAGTTAATGTTCATAAAACGAAGGAGATGAGGATTAATTCTGTGGTCATTCTAAGTCAACAGCGAATAGAAGAGACTTGGAATGAGTTGAAACATTCGTATACCTTGGTTGCATTTTTGGGAAAGATGGAGGAGGATGTGAAGGATCGCATGCAGAGAGCAAATAGGGGCTTCGTGCAATTGTACCCTATCTGGAGAAATAAGAACATTTCAAAAAGAATAAAACTACGCTTGTTCAATAGTAACGTAAAATCAGTAATCTTGTATGGGTGTGAAACATGCAAGATCGTCAAAAGGATGTTAAACAAACATAAATTTTTTTGCCCATCACCCATCACGTCTGAAAATTAATGACTGCTTAGTGGTTTGTTGGTTAACATATAGTATAGTGAATACGGAGCAGGAATAACAACAATTTTTGATATAAAAAAGTGTAAAGAGAATCTGAAAAGACTGAAAACTGATTTTAGACATTTGCTAAGGAACTTCGATATTTACTGTACTATGAATTAATAGCAAATCGAAGCTGCTTCTTGTGCATTGTGTATATAGAGCGATTCGGTTGAAGGTTTTAGATTTATTGCTAAATGTGATTCTGATCCTGGCGCCAGAAAAACTTTAGGAACTGCCGAATATCCAAAAATGGAAACTAATTTGTATACAAGGTTTTGTACGCAACGATCAAGACACGTTCTAATTTCCTACGAAGTTTTATCTGCCAAAGCAAAGCAGTATTATACTGAAACCTATGGAAAAGATAATTTTAGAGCTAGCAGAGGCTGGATTTCAAACTTCAGACTTCAGAGAGAATGATCAAAATGCCGTCGATCCTTCCCTAACTAAATACAATGCAGATGAATTTGTTCTGTATTGGAAAATGCTGCCTGAACCTCCGTCATACAAACGGAACTGACCGCTATCAAACTTGCTGTTGATTATATTGTTGACTCGAACAAACGCGGTAAGTGTTATACTATTTATACAGACAGTAGGCAATCTGTTTTAGCGTTAAGCACCGTTAAGATAACGTCTGCACTAATAATGGACTGCCATCTAGCACTGGAAGAAGCCACGAAACACAATCGTGTCACTATCCAATGGATCAAGAGACACTCCGGCTCTACGGATAACAAACATGCGGATAGGCTGGCAAAGCGTGCTGCCAGCAGAGTTCCCTGTGCACCCGAGCCGATAATTACCCCTTCCTTAGCTACTCATATCAACATGATTAAGCACATTACCCACAAAAAATTCCTAAACGCGTGGGACAAAACCCCGGGCTGCTATCTTGCTAAGGATTTGTTAAAATATCCTTCGAAATCTACAGCTCAGTTTTTCGTAGGGCTTGCAAAAACGCCCTTCGATTAGCCACAGGTCTCTTCACGGGACACTGTAAGGTAAACAAGCACCTTCACAGTATGAAGCTTGCAAATTCTCCTCTCTGTCGAGCCTGTGAACAGGACGACGAGACCGCTAGACACATCTTGTGTGATTGCCCCTCTCTAGCATACCTCAGAATGAGGACCCTCGGAGAGGCATGGCCGACCACAGATGATATCAGGAACTTACCTCTGAGTAATATCCTGGCCTTCGGTAATTCCCTAGGCTGGTTGATGTGAAAAGAGGTTATGTTGGGAGTATGCACAAGGGGTCCAATGGGGCCTAAGTGCGGTGTGCGGGAACGCATGCACTCCCGTTTCCTTACATACACATACATGCTGCCTGAAAAAACGCTGGTTCGTTCTCAAGAGAAAACCGCACCATGTCGAAAAATAAGCAAAGAACGCGCTACTTTTCTAGCACGTTGCAATGCTGATGATTCACAAAAATTAATTTCTAGTTTTAATTAAGAAGACGTTGTTAAGTTACAAAAACATTAACAAAAGGACGCTGTATGTCTACTATGCAATACTTGGGAAAAAGTCTCCCCCGAAGACTTGGAGAATTGCTGGCACAAAATTATCAAATTTTGCATTAAAAGGAGGACACTTTAATTAATAATTGGTGATATTTCCACAAGGATCCGTTAAGAAATGACTTTTATAGCGAATTTTGAAAATTGCCAATGAAAATTGCAACATCGAAAATTTTATCAAATCTCGAAATATTGTTTTCTCAAAAACTAAAAGTTATTTTTCAAAACGTGTTAGGTCATTGGAAAGAGGACACTTTTATTAACATTTTGGAAAATTTTCATACTCATACTCCAAAAAATCGATTTTATACGAATTATTAAAATTTGATCGGCGGAAATTGCAAGATTCGAAAAAAATTTCGATTAATTCAAAAATTTATTTCTCAAGAATTAAAAGTGATTTTCCAAAACGGCTTTTTGCATTATAAAGAGAATACATTAATCAATAATTGGTGATATTTCCACAAGGATTCTTCAAGAAATGAATTTTATAGCGAATTTTGAAATTTATCGATGAAAATTGCAACATCGAAAATTTTATCAAAATTTCAAATATTGTTTTCTCAAAAACTAAAAGTTATTTTTCAAATCGTCTTGGTTCATTGGAAAGAGGATACTCTTATAACACTTTGGGAAATTTTCAAACTCATATTCCAAGAAATGGATTTTATACGAATTTTGAAAACTTAATCGGCAAAAAATGTAAAATTCGAAAACATTGTCGATCATTTCAAAAATTTCAAAAAATACCAATACAATAATCTGGCTGCTGAATAGCAATTAAAACTAAAACTAATAATTGACCAAGAACTATAATAGAAAGTTTTAGGATTAACCTCAACAAAATAAACCTTGGTGGAAATATATTAACGATAAACCAAATCAATTTGTTGATTACGGATCTAAACCAACCGATTTTATTACTGATGTTCTTCACAAAGCTGGATTAGAAACAATTAAAATTAATTGTGAACGTAAATATTCAACATTTTCCAACATACAAACTATTAAAGGTATTTTTTTTTTAATTTTACGTAAATTGTTTTTATTAATTTTTTTTGTTAAGGTATTATTGGAACGATAAATCCATATTCTAATTTTATCCCAGAATCAATGAGAAATGATTACATGGAAGATTATCTCAATAAAGCCATAACATGTTTCAATATGTTCAAAAAGATAGTGATGGAAATTATTATTTCGTTTTGGATGTTCTTAGCGTTCTTGCTAAAAAAGTTTAAAACCGAAAATCATATAAAATATCTTCTTTATTAATATGAATAAAAAGTTACAAAATCTATTTTTTAGTTGCTATAAAACAAACAACTTCCACCGTATAATGATAACCATTTTCATCAATTTTCAATCGATCAAATATTCTACGCAAGAAATCCGCGGAGTAATCTTCTTTCATTTCTGGGGGTACATATTGCGACAATAAACTGGAGCTTGAAACTGTTTCTATAATAAAAAAAACAAAAATAATATCAATAATCAAAACAATTTCTTTCAATATTACTTATAATGTTTTCTTTTTCCTTAAAACTACTCGTTGCATCTTCTCTTGCAATTAAGTCAACAGTAAACCCAGCTTCGCTTAAAATATTTGTGATTTCATGTACTGGGTTTGACCCGACAAAATTAAGAGGATTTGGTCTATTTTGAATATGCGAATTCCATGGAGCTGATTTATCAGCTATCTGGTCATTCATTACATCTGTAAAGAAATTTGGAGAATTGACGACTATACCAAAGACTTGTCCCCCCGTTTTTAACATTTTATATGCATTCTTGGGCCATCTACAAATTACTTTTCATAAAAATTTTTACCATAAAAATAAAAAAAACATTCTTACACCTCTGCAGGTTTAACCAAATGGAAGCAATAAAACGCAAAAATTTTATCAAACCTCTCTTTGTACAAATCACCTTGATTCAAATCACCAAAATTCATTTCATCAAAAAGAATTTTTGAATTATTATTCGTCGCTTTAGCAACTTCAATTGCCGCTGCAGAAATATCTACGGCTAATAAATTATTTATCTTCTTCTCCTTTAAATACGGATACAAAACTTGAGTTGTAATAGTTCCACTAGCACATCCAACTTCGAGAACGTTTTCGTTTTCATTCCATTTTAACGCATCTTGATATTTTCGCAAAAAATGTTGCGTTTGATACAACGTATTAGGATTGTATTTGGAAAAATCTGCCGGATTTTGCATGATTCTAACGAAACGATATTTACTGTACCACGAATTAATCTCAAATCGAGCTGCTCCTTATGAATTGTGTATATCGAGCGATTCGGTTGAAGGTCATTGTCGTATCAAAGGTTTTTTTAATCTGTACGCATGCGCATTTAATAGATTTAAAATAAAACAAATCCTATGTTGTAAACAATGATTATGATTATTTTTTTATTATAGTTAAGTTTATTTTAGACAACCAACCATGCGCCAGGGATCATTACATTTTAAGTTTAAAATTGTGAATAGATAATTAAAATAACCAACGTGTAAGGAATGTTGTTGAAAATGCATTTGGCATTTGATCTTTGTCGGTACAAATTTTGAAATGATTGAGCAGAAATCTTCTTGATTTTCGTCGACTTTGAGAAGGTTTCTAACTCGTTAAAGAGAAGAATCATGTGGCATATTCTGGAAGAATATGGGTCCCTCTAAAGATCATCAGTGTTATCAGATGTATGAGGTTATAGAATGAAGGAGGTGGGATTTTCAGGTATTCAGTGGAAGATGCAAGACAGACTTGAGAACCTTGAGTTTGCGACGATTTTCACTAAGATTTTATAACATGGAGGTAAAGCTAGGAAAACTGCATGATAAAGCAGAAGTAGTAGAACTAAAAGTTAATGTTCATAAAACGAAGGAGATGATTCTGTGGTCATTCTAAGACAATAGCGAATAGAAGAGACTTGGAACGAGTTGAAACATTCGTATACCTTGGTAGCATTTTTGGGAAAGATGGAGGAGGATGTGAAGGAACGCATACAGAGAGCAAATAGGGGCTTCGTGCAATTGTACCCTATCTGGGGAAATAAAAACATTTCAAAAAGAATAAAACTACGCTTGTTCAATAGTAACGTAAAATCAGTAATCTTGTATGGGTGTGAAACATGCAAGGTCGCCAAAAGGATGTTAAACAAACATAAATTTTTTTGCCCATCACCCATCACGTCTAAAAATTAATGACTGCTTAGTGGTTTGTTGTTTAACATATAGTATAGTGAATACGGAGCAGGAATAACAACAATTTTTGATATAAGAAAGTGTAAAGAGAATCTGAAAAGATTGAAAACTGATTTTAGACATTTGCAATGAAACTTCGATTTTTACTGTACTACGAATTAATAGCAAATCGAAGCTGCTCCTAGTCCATTGTGTATATAGAGCGATTCGGCTGAAGGTGTTAGATTTATTGCGAAATGTGATTCTGATCCTGGCGCCAGAAAAACTTTAGGAACTGCCGAATATCCAAAAATGGAAACTAATTTGTATACAAGGTTTTGTACGCAACGATCAAGACACGTTCTAATTTCCTACGAAATTTTATCTGCCAAAGCAAAACAATGTTATACTGAAATCTATGGAAATGATAATTTTAGAGCTAGTAGAGGCTAGATTTCAAACTTCAGACCTGAAAATTACCGATGAAAATTGGAACATCGAAAATTTTATCAAAACTTCAAATATTATTTTCTCAAAAACTAAAAGTCATTTTTCAAAATGGCTTAGTTCATAGGAAAGAAGACACTTTTATTAACATTTTGGTAAATTTTCATGCTCATGTTCCAAAGAATCGATTTTATACGAATTATTAAAATTTACTCGGCGGAAATTGCAAAATTCGAAAAAATTTTCGATTATTTCAAAAATTTATTTCTCAAGAACTAAAAGTGATTTTTCAAAACGGCTTGTTGCATTAAAAAGAGGATACTTTAATTAATAATTGGTGATATTTCCACAAGGATCCTTCAAGAAATTAATTTTATAGCGAATTTTGAAAATTATCGATGAAAATTGCAACATCGAAAATTTTATCAAAACTTCAAATATTGTTTTCTCAAAAACTAAAAGTTATTTTTCAAAACGGGTTGGTTCATTGGAAAGAGGACACTTTTATTAACACTTTGGGAAATTTTCATACTCATATTCCAAGAAATGGATTTTATACGAATTTTTAAAACTTAATCGGCGAAAATTGCAAAATTCGAAAAAATTGTCGATTATTTCAAAAATTTATTTCTCAAGAACTAAAAGTGATTTTTCAAAACGGCTTGTTGCATTAAAAAGAGGATACTTTAATTAATAATTGGTGATATTTCCACAAGGATCCTGCAAGAAATGAATTTTATAGCGAATTTTCAAAATTATCGATGAAAATTGCAACATCGAAAATTGTATCATAATTTCAAATATTGTTTTCTCAAAAACTAAAAGTTATTTTTCAAAATGGGTTAGTTCATTGGAAAGAGGACACTTTTATCAACATATTGGGAAATTTTCATACTCATATTCCAAAGAATCGATTTTATACGAATTCTTAAAATTTAATCGGCGGAAATTGCAAAATTCGAAAAAATTATCCATTATTTTAAAAA